>JAGDQP010034000.1:0-20365 GCA_022664845.1 Lepisma saccharinum | reverse complement strand
TCGGGTTATATGTAAAAGATTACCTCCAAGTTTTTATTCGTCAATGTCACTTCCACCTCTTGATTCTAGTGTCGACATGTATATAGCGAAAGGTATGATTCTCAGAATCAGTAATTTGGTTCAAACTTCTTTAAGTCGAATCCCCGAACTTATTACCATAGAGGTGAAAGATGTTCTGTGAGGATGTTGAGCTTTTTCTTTCCAGTCTTTGGTGTTTCCTTGACAGTACCTCGAATATTGACACAGGTCAATAGTAAATAGGTCACGGTGCTACTTTATTTTGTACAACTTTTCAGGAATTTGCATGCAATACACCTTTCTGAAAATTGAATGGTTTTACGTTAACCACCTCGTAAATGGTCTAGTCATCCTCAATGTTTTTGGAAGATACAACTTCCTTAATTAAACTTAGCAACTTGTTACTTACCATATCCATAGCCAGAATGGAACAGAACTTATAAGACCTCTTCTGCTGAAGAATTTCTCGCAAAATTCAACTACAGTAAAGTTAACAATTTAAAAAACAACAAAGAAAAAATATAGCAGTAGAAGTATGCAAGAAGGTAAATTTTTAGAATTGTTATTTCGAGGTCCTGTAACTTAAGGAAAATGTTTAAGCAATGAGTTTATAGAATTACCCTTTTTAAGATGTAAAGCCACATAGAATTAGTTATCTTAAAACGAATCTTCTGAAGCAAGTTGAAGTTAATTATTAATCCAGGTTTTACATATAAGCTTTGTGTATGTTAAGATGTTCTAAATTAAGCTTCACCATAATATTCCGTTCATTTAAAAAAAATACTTTTAAGAACATTCTCCAATATCTATGAACTTTGTGATTCTTTGAATTGTTTTAAGAAAATATACACAAAGTAGGATTATTTTAGTCTTAACCCAATAAAATCTAAAGAATACGCATGCCGTTCGTCTTATATTGAAGCATTTTATACACCTATTCCTATCCTACTTACTACTTGAGACCAAATAACTATCGCGACCAGATCTATGTTTTCATTTTGTTTATACATGGTGTGCAAGAATTGTTCACATGATTAGGAATTGGTGTCAAGTTCATACTCTGTTAGATAGTACGCTGTTTATACTTGTAATGAGTACTGGAGTTGTAGGCTGAACATTCAGTTACTGCTGTGGGTGAAAAAATTCTTAATAGCGCAATAGCCAAAAAAAGGAAAAAAAGTTAATATTCTTGTATTATGTTTTGGAATATCGGTAAGCAATGGCAACACCTTTCTGTAAGTTTAATTAGGAGTACAAACGAAGCAAATTAACGTTATTCTTTTATATCTTATCAGGAGATAGAGAAACACATATATTAGTTGGTGTTCTAGCTTGATGAGTAATTGCTGTTGTTGTTCTGTGTGAGAACCACGCTTCTTATAAAATATGAATATCAGATGCTATTTAGTGTATTGAGAATAAATGGATGCACTTTAGTGACTCACCGGAATTCTATTGGTATTGACTGTAGTTAAGCAATTTTGAAGGTGAATCTACATTCAAGTTCTGTGTATATTACACTCTAGATTGATACACCCTGCAGTTACCATAGAGAATGTATTTGATGATGAAAGTGAATTTGATTGTGTGAATTGAAACTACAACAACATAGCGTGAATTGAAGTGTAATCTTAGTATCGGAAGGAAGGAGATGGTTTCAACACGTTCCACTATTTTATGTAAGGTAAAACAGTCTATGTTCATTGTGTCTGTCATGCTTAAGAAGAATCTTGGTTGTATGTTCCTCAGAAAATGTGCAGAGAATGATAGTCGTTACATAACAGAGTTCAGAACTTCCTGATTGACGATATTGGTTGTGATGAATATGAGACCTTTGGGCATAGGAACATCCATATTAAAGTAATGCCAGAAGTCAGGTTTTGTTATTTTTTCTTTATAAAAATAATTTGAAAGTAAACTCGATCAACGCTCAAAAGCTTTAAAGTGCTGTACAACCCACTGAGTGCTCCTGTAATGGTACGCGCATTTGACTCCAATACCAAATCGTACAAACAATTCTTTCGGGTCCTGTATAAGCGTTATTGTCTAAACTTTTCTAAGATATCGTGTTTAATTGAAAATACCGGACCCGCTTCTATGCAAGAAGTACGTCCTAAAATTTTGAAGAGTCTTATGAATAGTATTTGTGATCTATTTCTCCAATACATAATCATGTAATCTTGCACAGTGAACTAACGACTTATCAAATTCGCCTCTTAGGATTTTTCGCGATCTTTCTAAATATGATTTGTACAACATTTTCACAGTACAAATATAGCAGATACGTAATAGGAAATAGATAAGATTGAAACTAAGAACTGGCATAGTTAAATATATTCCACCAGCAAACTATACGAGACCATTTTTTATAAATATGAATATTCAAAAGTGATATCGGCATCAATTTGTTCCAACAGAACCAAACCATAACCTAAGCGTTTGTTTTTTACTAGCAGAAGAACTTATTATTTTATTAAAAAAATATCAGTGAAAACATTTCAAGCGTTTTAAGACTTTTACAATGTATTTCTGACATTTATTAACAAACCTCTTTCCGGATATTCAAGTGTATTCAGTTATTAACACTTAGAACCCGACGATCGTTTTGTTGGCCCCCCCTGCTAACATCATTAGGGGATCGTATTTCATGTGCATTTACAATTTTCACTAAAGGGCCATTCCATACCGCTTTTGCGATCTGTTGTTCCCCATGTTTTCATATTTTGATGAAATTTGGCAGCTTGGTTCTTGATAAGAGTACTAATATAAATTCCAAGCTACATGTTTCTAGGCTGCCTATATCCAGAGTTATAGCGCTTCAAATTTGGCACGTTTTGTCCTTAAATGATGTCATGACCAACACTAAGGAGAGAGACACACCCATTTGAATTTTATTTTAAAGTCATATTTCATGAATTGTCAAAGACAAGATTTTGTGTTTTTTATGTAAAATTCATCAGAGAATTCAAATGTGATAACAAAATTGTGATAAAACACATACATAGTTTTTGAGATATTGCGTCACCAATAGGGAAAAAAAGCTGTTTCTAAAATGGTAGTACATCTTGCATCGTAATACTGTGAATATCTCAAAAGGAACACCAGATATAGATATGGGACTTACACCACTTGGATAAGGCAAAAATTTCCTATAGAATGGCTTAATAAAAACAGTGAGACCGCTGTGGGAACTCTATCTGGAAAGCAATTGTTTGTTTTCACCTCATTATATGAAATGATTCTGGACATTTCAACATGCTTATGTAATACCATGAAGATCTCAAGACAAACACCAGATACAGATAAGGGATTTCCACCATTGGAAAGAGCAGAAAATTTCCTATAGAATGATGAATGAATAAACACAGTGGGATCTTAGTAGGAACTCCATTTTCAAAGAATTTTGTTTTACCTCATTAATAGTGGTTAGAATTAAAGTATCACTGTTCAGCCAGTTCTAGATGGAAAGAGTCGATCGTACAAACATGAAACTATGTAAATATGGTTAAAAACACGCGGAAGAGGAATATTTCAATTAACGCTTCCAGTTGAACACCTATCCACCACCCTGAACCCCTGATCTCAACCGCAGCGATTTCTGGTAATGGGACAACCGAAGAACAGAGGTTATTAGTGGAACAATCAATCACGTGCCGATATGAAGAGAAGCTTAGCAAGTGTAGTATACAGCACACGAATGGAAATTATTAGTGGAACGCTGTTCTATGCTTGAATTTGAACTCCAATTTTACAAACGATCTTTAGGTAACTTTCACTCAGCCGAATGGATGATTATGGGAGAATTGGTGGAATGAATAAGTGGGAGAAAACGGTCGAGATAACGCACTTACGCGGTTTTTATCCACCACAAAGCCCACTTAACACGAAACAGGATTAAACGAAGGACCTCACGAACAAGAGGAGAGCATTCTACCACTGAGCCAACGCGTCCCTATTATTGCTGTTTCCGAACTATCCTGGGCACACTTGGCCGACATTTTCAACATACTTTGTTGCCTGGAAAACGTTTGGTATACACAGAAACATATTGAACCTAATTAGTAAAATGCATTATATGCCAATAAAGTGCTTGTAAAGTCTCAATAATATGTAAATACACATGGAAAGTGTTTAATTAGAATTGACAATTCAGTATTTCTCGTCTGCGTGTCCTTAACAGTATTCACATAAAGTTTCGTGTTTATTCGATGAACTGGTTTCCATCTGGAACTGTTCAAGAAGCTAACTTTAATTATAACAACTCTATATTAAGGTAGAAAATGTTTTCCAGATAGAGTTCCCATTAAGATTCCGCTTGTTTTATTTCATCAGCCTATAGGACATTTTCTGCTCTTTCCAACCCATATCTCTATCTGGCATTCCAATTGAGGTATTCATGGTTTTTCATAAGTATGTTGAAATATCCAGAACCATTTCATATAATGAGATGAAAACAAAAACAAAAAATATTTTTCAGATTTTCACCAAGATACCACTATTTTATTACATCATTCTTTAGAAAATGTTCTTTTCTTTCCAATGGTGCGAGTCCTATATCTGTATCTGACGTTCCTTTTGAGATATTCACAGTATTACGATGAAAGATGTACTCCATTTTAGAAACTGCTTTTTTTCGCAATCATAAAGCCATGTCTCAAAAACGATTGGTTTTAACACAATTTTGTTATCAAATTTGAATTATCTCATGAATTTTACATACATAAGAAACACCTAACCTTGACTTTTACAGTTCATGAAATATGACTTTATAAAATAAAATTCAAATGGGTATCGGTCGCGACAACATTTAAGGACAAAACATGCTAACTTTGAAGCGCTGTAACTCTGCATATAGGTAAGCTAGAAACCTATATTCGGAAAAGAATTATTAATAAAATATAATACTTTTATATATTATTTAACTTCACTATTTTACTTGACATGTTGAGTATAATCTTAATAATTTATATATCAAATGATCACAAACTTTATGGAGTAATCTAAAATACATTGGAAACGGAGCAAACATTTTTATTCCACCTTCCACATTTGTGAAGTTAACACTACGTTTAATCGTATATGAATCATACGATGCGATCGCTTCAGAATAATGACGGTTAATGATTATATAAATCTAATTTGAAGTTGAAGAATAATGATAACTTTCTTCAACGAAAGAATCACATCAAAGTCGTTATATTCTACTTAAAATATCTCTGTAATATATTGAAATTGAACATCATCCTGCAGAAACCCATCGTAAGATTTGCTGAGGTACTTCTGATTTATAAATATAAAAATAAGAAGTTTCCAAATTATTTTTATTCAAAGAAAAACAAATCTTGACGGAATTTTTCTCGGTTTACTTTACATCAAGAAATTGAATGGTAAAATTATTTTATAAGGTGAAGTATACTTCATTAATAATAGGAAAATAATTTTAAAGGTGAAGCTTAATTTAAAAATCTCTTATTAATATTTTTCATTTTACAATGAGCAGAAGATTTTTTTTACGCAGAAAACTGCATACAGAATTGTAAGTGAATGGGATTTAGTTTAGAAATAAGAATTTAAAAATAAGGTACGTCTCTTAATATTGTTGTTTTTGGTTTTATTTTGCACATTTAATACATACTAAAGTAACACATAATACTAATTACATACCTTCACAATCACATGATTTTTTTTACGAACATGTTTTTAAATGGTAGACATTAATGTGTGTTGCTTATATATATATATATAGAATAATGTTTATTAACATACATACATGGGGTGCGAAGTTGTGTGTACTCTAGATTTAATATACATGTTTGACTATATGTTTTAATGTGCAAAATCAATATTTCTATTGATATATTTTAAATAATGTTTTCATGCACTTATGTAACACAATATATATATTTTCCTCCAGAAAGGAAGAGTAGTAATCATAATAATAGTAATAGTAAACTTTCATTTTAAACTAAGTTGCATACGAAACATTATCATTATTATTATTAATTACTATAATATTTATTATATACATAGCAACAATTTATAAGCAACTTAAGGAAAAAATCATAACACAAATTCTACGAAAGCTTTCAACGAATAAACATTTTAATCATATCTTATTTCTTTTTATAAAAAAAACTTCAAATGCAACAACAATAATAATAATAGTTACAACAGCATCATATTATTCATTTAAAAACACTAATGTATTGGAGAAAACAATACCTAAAGATATACGAAAAAATAATAAGTCGATTGTCTGGTACTGCACAGCCTTGATTTTTGGATGCAGGGTTCTTATAGTTAAATATCTAAATTTATTACTAATATTCTAGTTATTATTTCCATAAAATCAAGACTTTTATTTAAATGCTTTCTTTAAATTAAATATATATTCATCTTAATATATTACCAACACATGACACTTCTATATTGATTATGTTGGAAAACAAAAATTTGAAAAAAAATATTTTTAAGTAAACTCTCAAAAATTTAAATTGTTTAGAGAAATAACACATATTAATCGCCCGTTTATGATTTTCATCCTCCTTCTCTTTGAAAATAATAAGCCAATGTCAATTTCATTGAGCCAGGATTTAGTGATTTTTATCTCTACGATACTAGAAAATTTGTACTTACTATGGTCAGTGGTACGAAGTGAATTTTTTTTGAATAAATATTGTGCGAATCAGTGTGTCATGTACTGATAATAGATTTGCATTTAACACCATGCCAGAAAAAAAATACTGCTCCAGGATCATTACAGTATTGTTCACAATACATAAAATTTAGAATAAAAGAAACAAAGCGAAAATAGCTACCACACTAATAATACAAAATTTACACTGTGATTTTTTTTATTTATAATGTTTTTTTTTATTTTTGATCGAAATAAAAGTATGGAAAGCAAATAAGCATTAAAAGCACTTGCTTTTTTTATTTCATATTTCTTATTCGAAATTTTTAAAGTTTACTAATATTTATAACATGCAGAAAATCGATTAAAAATAAAAGCATTTATTACATATATGTGTGTGATTGATATAATTTTGTGTAATTTATATTTTGTATATATACTGTATATCTAACTAAATTTAATATTATATGACTGTTGGTCAGCAAATGAGTTATTAGGTAAAAGAAAAATGACGGCTGGTTTAATTGACTTTTATGATTATTTTTTTATGATGTTCAGGAATTCATGTTGCCAAGCTACTACCCTTTACTGTGTTGCAATCTTTTAACTTACCTGCATCGTTATGTATTATTCTTCAGCCATTCAATTATATGTGTCTAACCTGTTGTCTCACTTATTCTCATTATCCGAGTTGGAATAAACAGTTTATTTTGTATTGTACAGCTTTCTGTTATAAAATATATTTTTTAAGTTCTCTTGTAGATACTTTAACTAGGAAATGGCGAGACTAAAATTTATATCGCCATTTATTCCAGTAAGTAGTTAGTCAAGTTTAACTATAATTGCCTTTTCTCGGTATGTTTTGTATTATCTCTGTCTAAAATATCAGTACAAAATTAATTTTACATTGCTTCTTATATCGTACATTACTCTAAGTATTTCTGATAAATTTAGATATACATCAATGTAGATTTTGCATTATAGTTGTTTGAAAGATGTCCTATATTGCACTATATATGTTGTTACTAAAAGATTAAGAATCAAAGCGTAAAAAAGGCATAAGAATAAACCTTGTTACTTTAATACCTCTTGTAAGTTCCTGTAAACCACTGTGAAATGAAAAGAGTTTAATCATATTCTTCATTGAAGAAAAATTGTCTTCCGATACAATCTTTTTCTCGTTTATGAATTAATGATTAAACATTGTGAGATGGAAGTGGAAAACATTTACTTAATTATAGAATCTTAGTCTGATATTCATAATTTCTTTTCCTACGTAGCTGAAAGTGGTATTTCTGTGGCGGTCATTATAGCCTTAAAGAACATAAGTAAATAATTTCTAATTGGTGGGCGTTTAAAAATATATATATTTCTCGATCACAATAGATTTCAAACCTAATTCAAATGCTTGTTTTTTTTTAACAACGGTGGTTTAATTATATGTTCTTATTCTAAGTTACTAGAACCTTGTATCTTTTATGGTTTTGTTAAGTTTTAAGTTTACGTCGCAAGTTTATACATATTTTATGATTATCTGGATATGAACAGCATCGAAAACATAATTTCTTTCCTGTTTTTAAATCGAATGGTGCAAATAATTCTCTATTTCCATTCTGTTTCTCCATTTTTCCATTCCTTCACCATTTCTGTTCCCATGTTCGGCCTTACAATTTAGGGAACTATATCTCTTTATAGATTTAAAAAAAATAATCTTTGTATTCTTCAGATATTACACTTTATATCGGCGTTTATGTAATATAAGAAAAGATTCTTTATTTTGGAAAATATGCTCGAATATTTTCTATCCATTCTAAACGAAACTACATGCATCTACGAAAAGAATTTGAAGCACGAAATACAAGAAAATTATTGTTTTTTGTATAGTGAAGAGATTTAGAATAGTGGTCAGTGGTGACAAAGCAAAATGTATAGATAATATGCACATGTCAATAAAGAATTGGAGAGCATAAAGATTATTGTAATGAATATCACGAACAGCGCGAACTATTTTTAAACGTGTTTCAATCATTCAGTACATTTTTTTTTAATATTTTCATTCCATCCTCCTGCTAATATACTATTTCATTTTTATTTTTACATATTTCAAAGTTTTCGTCTCTCATTATAAAAATGAATAATAGTTTCTTTAAAGTTCCTAAAATATAATTGGTAATTAAGACAACATTTTATTTTCTCAATTTATATTAAAATATTTATAGAATTGGTATGATCAGATTATGGAAGAAAGGAGTGTTTATATCATTCATCAGCCT
Source organism: Lepisma saccharinum (assembly GCA_022664845.1). Taxonomy (NCBI): domain Eukaryota; kingdom Metazoa; phylum Arthropoda; class Insecta; order Zygentoma; family Lepismatidae; genus Lepisma; species Lepisma saccharinum. Next base: position 11,440 of record JAGDQP010034000.1, on the reverse strand, counting down.
GAGCACTACTTTTGCAGTATTTAAACAGCTTTTCAGTCTTCGCGCTGCCTTTTCTTTCGAACCAGATCGCCAGGTTTTACTGCTAAATTAGTTGAAGAACGAAACACACGATTTAAATTTACGATTTAAATGAAATCTACACCTCTCTTTCATAGGAGGCTAAATGCGACTTGCCTTCTTCCTCTGTTGATCACGAGAAATAAGCTGATCTTCAGTCGAAGTTTTAGGACTTTACTGGTAACTATCGACCATCACCGTTAACTTCATATACAAATTATATTTTATGAAAGTTTATTTTGCTATTTTTTCTATCTAACTGTAATAATAAGGGTTTTCTTTCCAGTTCAAATCAGTACCTTATAACATCTTGCATCAACATTCGCTCTGTTTCTGAAGATTGAACAGGACAATATTTCTAATACGGACTGCTGAAAAGAAATTTGAAAATTATTATTAGAATAAATTATATTTTCTAATACTTGTAATACTAGTAAATTAAGAGGTAATAGCATTTTAGGTGTCTAGCTAAGAAATCAATTAACTGACTCTATTTTTAAAAAAATGTTCAGATATAACACCAATAAGATCGTATCAAAAAAATTGTTTTATGTTTTCTGAAACACATTAATTGAACAAAATAAATATATTAAACAGAGAAAGGTTTCTTCAAAATATATTAACAATAAATTAACCACTTCCTTGAATAGTGAACAATAATGATTTTACTAACCACTACACAATTTACATAATTTCTTTTGTGGTTTAAGTATTTACAAAGCATTTTTGTGCATAACAAAAATTAGTCTTAGTTTCTTTTAAAACAAAAGATCATTTAAGCACACAAAACATTTAGAAAAAAAAACAATGATTCAAAATACAGAACACTTCTTTTTTCGTTTCTCTCAGTCATTCATTTATTATTAATATTAGTTTATACCATTTACAATTTGATGTTATACCTGTACAAATATATAATTCTTGTTTGTATGATATGAATTTTACTTTTATACATTTTGTCATTTAATGTTCTAAAATAAACTAGATTATTGACTAAGCGTTTAATACAGACATTCAGAAAAAAGACATTTCTACTGTTGGTGTCTAAATTGGAAGGTTTACTTATTTTTAATGTGTCATTCGATACACACAAGTTTAAATTTTAACTAACACATTGAAAAGTGCATTCTTGCAGCTTATTTTATTTCTTAAGCCTCTTATTTATTAAGTTAAAAAGCAGTTTCATTATATATTATATTTTCTTTCGTTTTTCCACATAAAATACATTCTTTCTTGTAAAATAAGAACAGAGAATATCAATATTTATATATCTATACATTTAATAATTAATATTTCACACCTCATAAACAAAATGGTCCCGAAGGAGTTGGCAAATTGATATATACAGTAGTGATCATCAATTTATTAAAACATTTTGTGTTCATACTTGACTTAATTCATATATACGCATTTCATATGGTGAGATAATGATGTCCCATTATAATACATATATATGTATAGGAAATATAAACATTGTATTGCACGCAAGTGTCTTTTTGGCTAACTTGTTAAATTAATTGTTGTAATTCCTGGAAAACATTGTTAGTAATATTGTTGTCCAACTTCTCAAAGCATCCATATTTCTCTAGCTGAAGATCTGTAAATATCATGTGATTATGTGTCGAAGTAAAGTTTTTATATTCATTTGTATTTATATATTTTCTAATATAATTTATATAATATTATTAGTTCTCTGTACGAGAAATTACCATTACAGTTTTAAATCTAATATTTTAACAAATGTTGAAGTATTCATATCATTTATCAGTCTTTTTTTTGTTTGTCAATGATCCATGTGAATATTTGTTTTTCTATTTGCTACAGCTTGAACGACTTCACTTTTCCCCTCTAAACAATCAAGAATTCTCCCTTCTCTAAACTCATAAAATATGTGCATAAAAAATCAGTCTCTGGAGTTCCGAGTTTCTGACAAATCGATGAAGGAAACATTGTCGTTATAATGTTGTTTGCTGTCAAGACTGTCAGTAGTGAATTTGCTGGTTGTACAGCAAAACAAAAGAGATGTTTTAAATAAAGCGATGGGACATACATATATGTAGAACAGGTTTGAAAAATGTCAGTGTTAAGTCAAACTGTTTTTTAGATATTATTTTTTTCTTTCGTGACAAAAACTTGTTGTATATTCCGTTGTAACAAGAATAGTAGATTAAACACAACGTTATTGGTAAAATTTAGAAAGGATTATGAAATATTCCTTTCGTCCACAAAACAGATATGCATATATAAATGGCAAATAAAATTGTTTGATTCCTTTAAGCGTATTGAGTTTGTTACAAATTTTATTGTTTGTGTGAATCATAGTTTTCTGTGATATCGTGTGATGTATCGATTGAGATATTACTACTTTAGTACAGCCTGTAGACGCAAAATAGTATGTAAATTGTTCACCATCAGTTTCAGCACTTTTCCAGGATTACGTTTTGAGCACGTAAATTGAAAACATTTGATTGTCATCGTATTTATCATCTTCGCTTTTAAAAAATACTTGCATTTTCTGTCTTAGGTTTCGTACTTTTCAAAATAATTCACAAACAATCCCCAACAAGATTAAAATTTATTAAGAACATAGTAATTATAGAATTCAAACTAACAACACGGCTTACGAAGATCGCAAGTTCATTGCCGCAGTAACAAACTTTCACCACTGGATTTTATTCTGAGCAAGATCAAGGCAGTTTGCAGCACGAACATCTAACTCTGCAAGATCCCTTGTAACCTTGTCATCCCAACGATGTATCGGTCTTCCCAATGTCCTCTTTTCCTCAGGCTTACCAACCGCGATAGAATATAATCTTCATGTCTTTCCCATCCCAGTGCCATGGTCTGCCCATCATCGCCCGTCGAGATTTCATTATTCTTAGAATTCTATAAAAACAAATCTTTCAGAATTATTCCTTTTAAATCAGAAATCCTGTCCTTTGACAATATTGTTTCTAATGACAAAATTATACGATGTTATCGAATTTTCACATGTGATAAGAATAATTTTAGTGCATTTATACCGAATTACATAAATTCTATATTGCCAGTATCATATAATCTTAATGCTTATTTACTTTTGCACTATTATTTCAAAATGTAACAATTGACAACAACAGCTTTCTTTTTGATAACTAAATGGAAATTTATCTAGCGACTGATGATACAATCGCTGCTACTCACCAAACGTTAGTTAAATTTACCTTAGTGACAGGCAGATGGCAAACACAATTTTAAAACTTTGAACTGAACTCTTCAATCGTGCTAAACTAATATGGTAACAACAAAATAAAATAACGCACATTGCACAGAAAAGAAGACAACAAAAATGCTAACCTAATTCAACAACCATTAGTAATGAACTACCACATTCTAAAATAAGGAAGTTCATTACTACATACTATAACATGGCGAAAGTAATGTGTTTAGAACGATGTTTCTCTTCTTGGCACAAAAACTAGCATCCATAAAAAAGATTGTAGTCAACAAGCTTAAGAATAATAAAGGAAATAACATTTGATGGAGTTATTTACATAACTACTATAGTCCAGCTTCTTACTCGTGTATCAGTTGACCAAAAGATGGAAAGTAACACTGACATGACTAGTTGACTGGCTGAAATTATGTTTGGATTCCCAAGGCATCTGCAACTTTTAATTTATTCGTTCTCTTCCAAGAAACACTAGTCCATATAATTTCAATACAAAATTCAAATACAGTTCTCTAATTGTTAAAAGATATAAAGAAGGAGGAAAATAAATCAAGAAATGTGATTAAAATAAAGAAGGAGGAAAATAAATCCAGAAATGTGATTAAAATAAAGGAGGAGGAAAATAAATCAAGAAATGTGATTAAAATAAAGAAGGAGGAAAATAAATCAAGAAATGTGATTAAAGAAAATAAACTTTGTTCCCTAAAACACAAAAGGAAGATGGAATCAAAACATATCAGCAAATAGAGAACACATATAAATAATGGAACGGTATCGTGAAATAGAAACATGCGTTTTTCCTAAACTTCATTCCTAATGAAATAAAGAACTGATAATCAAAGTGATTTTTCGTTCATTGCAAAATGGGAAAACTAAGAATCAGAGTGGTTTTAATTTCATTCATCGTGTAAACGGTAGAATAGACTGAGAATTAAAGTTGTTTATGTGAACTCCAACTAAAAAATTTAGTTGTGGAGGAAACTGATAATTTCTTTATGATTAAAAGCGCACATCTAGTTATTTTCTTCTTGGTTCCGACTAAAGTAAGAGCTGAACTAACTCCTTATGCTTCCAAATTGTGTATCTTTGACAAGGTCGTATCTTCAACTCTTTTAAAAACTGTTGATGTCTGGAAATCACGAAAACTGATTTACAAGGGAAGGGTCACTCAGATCAACTTGAAACCCTACTTCAAATTTCGTAAACAGTTAGGCAATCCACAAAGAGATTATGACACAAAATTAAGCTGCCATTCTGAAGTGCAAGGTCTTCGAATAAAAGGGAAAGGTTTTGGATGTGGTCTCTTATACAGTGCTTGTCAAAGTTCCAGAACTGCTAAATATCTCAGTTAGAATGCGTTTTTTGAAAACTTGAAAGCTCCATAATTTGCAGAGAATCAAGAGAAATATCGGACTAGCCAATCAAAATGTGTGGGGACCTTTGTGGACCCCAATTTTAAGTTTTTAGATGAGAACACAGCCATCTGACGGACGCATCTCCCAAAATATTAGCCATTTCTCTGATTGTTTTGTAATTTCATAGAATCTATCGAAAATGGAGCAAAATACTTGAGCTTGCTCTCTTTCTTATCACTAACAGTTGTTTATCATTGTCAAACTTTTCCTATGGTGGCAGCATCATCCGGTTACTCCTCTGGTGTTGTTCCACAGCATTGGCGCAGCGTCCGATTTGTTATAAATTAGAAGGGGAATCTTAAAATTAGTGGATGGTCACAAGTTTCAACATACTACCTTTTTGATGAAAATACAAAGATGTTATCCCTGGTTGGGGTGATACTCGAAATCAATAACCGGGGATGAAATTCTCACTCATCAGGGAAAATCCCCGGTATCCCTACCAATAAATCGAACACTGTATTGGCGTATATGGAAACTCGTACGATTTGGTACAAAATCAGTCATAAAAATTGCTTATTTTATTACTTCTAGAAATATTTAGAATATGTTAGAATTTTCAAGCAGAGCAAATTACTATCGGAGAGTATTTTATATAAATAATGAATTAGGAATTGTGAATAAAAGTAGTCGATGGTTAAATGTACAGACTACTATCGTGAGATAAATGCATTTGATAAATAAACCTCCATGCAGAAAAAAAAAACTTATTCTAACCGCGATATTTAGTGTTTCCGGAACTTTTCACCTTCAATCTGCTTTCCGATCCTGTAAGGCGCAGAATTCACATCCTATAGTTTTGAGAGGGACATATTCGGATTATTTTATTTTTTTCGTAGATACAGAATCTGCAATAAAATATGAGGTTACCATTTAAAAAATCAAAGTTAGGGTCCATGTGGTCCAAAAGGACCCCACACATTTTGATGGGGTACCCCCTGACGATAGCTCTGTTGATTCTATGCAACTTTTGTCGCTTTCAAATTTTCAAGAAACGCATTCTAACCGAGATATTTAGCAGTTCTGGAACTTTAACAAGCACTGTATAAGATAGACCGTGTCCAAATTTTATCATTTTATTGAAAGGCCTACAAATTGGCAGCTCACTTTTGTGTGATAATCTCTTTGTGGCTGACCTACCTCTGTACGAAAATTAAAGTAGAGTCTCGAGGTGACCTGAGTGCCCCTTCCCTTGTTAGATCATAATAATTCTCAGCCTCCTCCTCCCAAATTATATTGCTAGTAAATTAAACAGAACAGCTTAATGTAGCATACAGTCTAATATTTGTGAACAGTAGAAAGTTATCCAACATTTGTAATAGAAAAACAATGATCTATGTTTGTACGAGTATTTCTTCTTTCATAATTGACTCTTGAGTAATCCAAAATTTTGTTACAGAATTCTGCATTTTCTTTAAAGAACTCAAACATATACACCATACACACCACGGATTGAAACTGGCTAAGATTATTTGTAATTCGGTCCAGTATTATTATTATCGTACTGTCATCAATTTGTATAACGAACTATCTTTAAACCACGAGCAGGAATATGCGTTCCTTACTCACTGTAACAATATATATAATACCAATGGTTAGAAAATGCAATACACGAATGTAAAATTTAGGTAGGGCATGTTTTAACAATTAATTTCCTCTCCTGTTCTTTCTAATTCTAGCAAATAAGTGTTTCTTTAGTTTGGAGATATATCTCGCATGCATGTTCAGCCTACATCTTAGTTCTAAACTGAACATTCAAAACTGGGAATATGTGTGAAGACAAATCAGACGTATTTTTCTTTGAAATGTGAAAGACGTGAACGTATTTCACATTACTATATACCTTTCGAATTGGAGTACAGTCTGTGGCCCCCATGAAATATCACCACGAAAATAACTGTAAATGAAGTTGTTTGTAGATTTATGAAAATACTATTTCTCAGGATCCATGTGTGCAAAAGAAAATTAATCACTTAAGAGTCATGTCAAGTATTTCATGATATTTCAATGATAAACTATCAATGGCGTCAGATTAACAATAAAAAAATACGTATTTCTCCTTCATTTACCTCCACCTAACAATGAAAGAAATACTAGATGTGTAGCTATGCAGCTTTTGTTTTGCGCAGAGTTACAGACTATAGTAGTGTCGAAAATGTTGTTTTGGAACAATACAGTTACATAGAAAAACATGTTTTTCCCATTTTTTAACTCCACAAACTGATCGCTTGGCGACTAGAAAGAAACCGTACCCGCCACCACCTGCTAAGCTAGAAGCAACAATCTGTTACTGTTCATATTTTCTTCCCTCGAACTTTAAATCTGAACACTATTGCAGGCGTTGGTACTCTCAGCAAAGTTCATCCAGTACCTTCAACCAACATTGTTATTGTGGTCAAAGCATAGTGAAGGAAAGATCACCAATCGATCCTATTGCCTGGCAGTAAAGACTCTACTGTATTTATGTACATTGGTCTTCCAATTTGTGGTACATTGTTATGATCAATTTGAAATTTAAAATATTTCAAAAATTTGTAACCATTTTCCATAGCATATTTGATAAATTACATCCACTCAAAAATTACTTCACTAACGCCTCGATTCTGAGGTCTAATATCAACCAATAAAACGTTTCTCCTTCTAATTTAATTAACTGTCATCTGTTTCTTGTCTTTATAAGTTCCTCTCTGTAACCTTTGGTCATTAAAAAGTTGTATTATAAATAATATTTCATTAACGTTCCCACTAGTTTAGTTACAAAAACAGATACGTTGCTTCAGTTTAAGTTGATTCTTTCAGAACTCTGACTAACTTTATTTTAACTTATACTTTTTTACGTAAAAAAAGCAGGATATTTTTGTAACATTTGTTTTGAATTAAATATAAAAGGAAAAAGGGTTTTACTATAATTACAGCAAGATTATATACTGTACAAAGTTCTGTTTGAGCAGTATTTTGTTTTAAATATGAATAGGCAAAAAGAGATCTTGGTCCATCATCATTATTATTATTATCATTATCATGCTATACAAAAACCTTTTTTTTATTACATTTTAGAACGATAAACTTCAATGTACAAGCAAGGATCATTAATATACACAATCAACATCCATAACTCTATATCACCCAACATTTAAAAGAGATTATTTTCATGACCGTTCTTTTCTTTTAATCTAAGAGCATAGAGCGTCCATTTTTTATAATAATAGCAAACAAAATTATTAAATTTAAATTTTGTATGACAAAAATATACGCATATCCTTATTATCATTATAATAAATACATTTAATTTTCAAGCAGTGATTCTCAAACGTGTTAGGAAAGTTTTTTTTTTGTATTAGAACGAAGATAGTTTCACATTCTAGTATTGGTTTGAGCAACATTAATTTTCATGTTAATGTAATACTGAATCTCTCTCTCTTCTCCTTTTCATTAAATCAATTAATTATCTTCATAGATAATTAACTGTCGAACTAATATGTTTTGTATTCTTTGTTCACGGAAGACTGTTTTAAATGTTTATTCTTTAAGAGTTATTGGATATGAAGTTTTTCTTCAGTAGGAACTGTGGTCGGTGGTTAAACACTGTTATACAATTTAAGATAAAAAGAAAACATAATCATGAAACATGTGCGTGTTACAATTTACTTAAACTATATATTATGGACATAACACAATAAGGAAAATGCAGGTCTGTTAACACTATTTTTGTCGTTTAATAGTCAGGAAATCTATATTGATTAATCACTGCATTATAGCAATATGAAGTAAACCAATATTTGCCATTGACAGTGACATCTAACGGTAAAGATGAAACGTTAGAAAAATGAAACAAAAATAAATATATAATTGTTTACCTAATTAAGAGCAAATAAACAAATTATTTCGGTTGCTACAATTTTTAATTTGTTATATATTTTGCTATTTCACATACCCGTTTCTCAAAGCTAAGTCCTGTTGCATATTATTGTATTTTTGAATCCGTGAAAACCACTTTTGTGATATTTTGAACTTTTGTTTGAGAACCACTGTTAGAGAAAAATTTCACTACTCAGATTCTTTCTTCGTCGCCATTTATTTCCTTGTGCCTCAATTTATTTTTGTTTTACTATTCAGAAAAATTGACTTTACAATGTTTTATTTTTTTTAATGAATCATTTCCTTTTTACATCGTCCTTTAGTATCTGGTTGCCTTAGAAAATATATTTTAATATTTTTTTTTCTTGTTTCGTGTGCATAACATGAGATTAGAAAGTACCTGAAATCACACTATAGTTGTGAGATGTGTAATAATAGTATGTGACTGATTATAGTAGTTCATCCTGGAAACTATTCGTTTGTTCCTCTTATAGCAACACAGTTATTATGTTTTTTTCTCTTTTCTCCTTTTTTTTTCTAAAAAAGAAAAGAAAACCATTTTATCAGTGCATCTCTACATCTCATTTTACGTTTTTTTCCTTATATTTTTTTCTTCCCTCTTCTAGATGGGTAATAATAGTAGCATGTGGAGAACGTCCGTTGAAGTCGTTACAGCGGCAATTTTGCTGTGTATCGTCCATATGGATCGTGACGAAAGCGAGCTCTGTCGACAGCCGCTGAAACTTTTAGAGCACCGCCATCTCCTGCCCTCGAAACGAAATCCGTGGTTACTAGAAAACAAAAGAATGAAAAAGACAATCTATGAACGTTAGCCATATTACAGTGAAAGCATGTGTAGCACAATGTTATTACTAAAAAAATACCACAAAATGGTGCTGCTATTGCTATTAATATTATTTAAAATCATTATCATTACAGTAAGTGACAATATTGTATTACAAAAGAAAGATATAACTTTGGGAAGATTCCAAATACGTAATTACACCCTTAGCTTTCTGTAATTTGTCACGAATTTATTTTATTTTATATGCGTTTTATATACATATAACAAAACTGCAATGCATAAAAGAAAAAGGAAAAAAAAAAGAAAGCTATATATCTTGAAAGGAACTAAAAGCTTTCAGTTCTTTCTTAAAATGAATTGTACTGCAAAATATATCAATATTTTAGTGTTTTTCATTATTGGGTTAAATAGATGCACATTTTTTTCTGGTGGCTCACTAAATTTTGTTCTTACACGTATATTTTAAAATATATATTTCCTTGGCTGTACATTATTAGAGCCAGTGTAAAAGTTTAATTTTGAAAGTAGATAAGGTGAGTCCATTTTATCACTTCTAATGTTGTGAAAGGAAAATAAGATATGTAATGTTTTCCTGTTGTCCACAAATAGAATATTAAATGAACTTTTTAACATGTGGTATGGTACGAATTGAAGGTAGGTACTAACAATTTTAAATTTTAATAAATTTCTCTTGCACTTTTTTCAATTTTAACAATGAGTGCCTGGGTTGTAACGTTAAACCCTGCTCGGCAACTGATGGAGACTCTATATTCTGCTCAAGGCCTCGAACGTAGTGGGATTTTCTGGATCGGTGAAGAGTTGGGATATAACGAATAGGTTACCCTATCCATAGCTGTGGAGGCATTCGTCGTCAGGTAGGAGGAATGCCGGTTATACTATCTAACTAATTTGGATAGTAGATAAAGAAACAGTTGAAGACTGGACATTATTTTATTTCCTAACTCGTCCTCTCATAGGAGGAGCGGGAGACTGGAAAAGAATTGCAAGAAGATTTAATGCATTTTATCACATAAATTTTATCCATTTCTAGAAATTACAAACTTAAGTTAGGAACAGAACTCTTGTCTTACGAACCACTTTGGGTTTGAGAATTCCATCTAAAGAAAACACATACAGTTTTTCATGTACCTTATGACGTATATTTTCGAGGTGTTTTCATGAATTGAACGTGGAAACGAACAAAAGGACACATGAATTTTTCGTGTACATTATGACGTAAAAGCCTCCGGGCTAACATGTAAGAAAAAGTAATTCTCAAGTCAGGTGTCGAGCCAAAACAGATGAACGGGTCAAAAATGTTATACCCTTATGACGTATGTTTTCATGTGGCAGCTTCCTGTCCATCAAGACTTGGAATGAAGAGCGATTCTCTCAGTGCCTGGCAGTCATTTTGACTGCTTTAGTAGTTGCGGTGTAACTACAAATATCACATTTTGCGGGAACCATAGAAATGTGGGCTTGTTTGAATGACGACAGTATTTTAGCAATACTGAAAGCAGAAGAAACTAACATTATATCAGGCTCTGATTCGGGTGATGACGCTTTAGATGAAGACATTATATTAGACTCACACGCTAGTGTCGCAGACTCAAATTATGTTAACGAACTTAACCTCGAGGATGAACTTACGGAAGTGTAAAACGGATTTGAAATGAAGAGGAAGACCAAATGTGTCAGAAAAGAGTTTGCTAATCGGAAACCAAATCAAAAGAGGAAGAACAATCGCTTAGTATTAATAAAAATGATAAGCCATACGTTTTGAAAAAAAAAAAAAGACTTGATACGTCTGGGAGACTGCCTGTAGTAAAATAGAGAGAGAAAACATCCAGCAGAAATATTATACATGTTGTTCCTTGTCCAGTACGGAGCGTACACAATATATTGAACCTCCCTAAGATCCTTGAAATCTCCCTTACACAAACAATGCCACCGAACCGCCGTAGCTCAGTGGTACAGCGTTGGCGTAGCATTCGGGAGTTTGATCCCAGCGGTTGACCATCCTCACTGAGGATTTTCCTCAGTCACGCCAGACAAATGCCGGGATGGCACCTTCAATATATATAGGCCCTGGCA
>JAGDQP010033999.1:0-20366 GCA_022664845.1 Lepisma saccharinum | reverse complement strand
CACACCGTTTGAGCTGGATAAATGAAATTTTACTTGAAGTTGTACTATCACAAGTAGGTCACGACAAAATAAGAAAACTTTAAAAAAGTCGTCAACTTGGATCCAAAATGACCGCCCCAAAAACCCAATTTCCAAATCATTGAAGGTAGAGAAACGAAATTTTCAATGAAGGTGTATGACCAAGAGTAGGTTACAATAAATGGGGCAAATCTTCCCTATGGGGGCGCAGCCAACCGTGGGAGGGTAAAGATGTACTCCGTGGTGGTGTAGTGCTGCAGGGAGATTTTGGTTAAGATAAAGGAGGCGCATCCTCTCAAAAGCACTGAAGTTGGGGGGCGAGCCCCGGTTCCCAGCGAAACTTCGAAATCTACCTCAGCCTGTAGGCCTACCGAAAGGGATTTTATTTAAAATTTCTTACACATTCCTTGCACTTGACACACTAGTCTAATTAACACCCAACCATAACGATGCGAATATTCGAATCTTGGAAAACGAAACTGCTGCAATACAAGCGACTGAATTTCATTATATGAATCACAACAAAATCTACATTATGGATTGTATGATGAACATTGTGCTTGTACCTTCGGGAAAAAAATATCTACCCAAGGATTTCAGCTCATAAGTCGTATTTTCCGGTATGATCTTCACCATTAATTTTTCAGAATCATAGTTCCTCTCTCCTATTAAGGAACACACCTCAAGGATTTCATCCATAAGACTATCTATATTTTGGTAATTTTACCAACGAAATCGGTTCTATTAAGAGGTTGTCAGGCTTGAATATGCTTGTCGCAACTGTAGCGCTTAATAAGTTTGATTCTTGGAGGACCAGTAGTAACTTTTCATTAGTTTTCCAGCTTTAGAAAAAATCGGCATACCGTAATAGTGTAGGAATGTATTATTTCCCCTTTTGAGTGCACTACACCATACACTTGACTAGTTCTTTGAAGTTCTGCCAAAAGGTATCTCCTTATTGAGTCCATATACAACTGCATTAAAAAAAATGTTTATCTTTGTACGTGTCCATAAGTTACTTGCACTTAGTTCAGAAGGTTTGTATTGAATTGTTCAAGAGCTGCCTTATGAACCTGATGCTTTGTCACATATGTTATTATTTTGCGGCTGACAATCCTGTATTGCTTCTTACAGCGATGGAACTAGGAATGACGTATTGAAGTATTTGTTTGTGCGTGCCTAAATCACGATCTTGTACAGTGCAATACTTTTCACTTTCTTTCATAATTTCATTTGGAGACCTTATTTTATTTTATTCATCACATCTTTCGGGTTCAACAACTTGCTTAATTTTGTAGAGTTGACTTTCTTGTGTTAGCCACTTGAATTTATGTTTCATGCTACTTCTTGACCTATGTCTTTTCCTTTTTTTTTCTTCTGTGCACCTAGTAGAATCCAATAATTTATTACCTTACATTTTCTTCGAAATAAATGTCTCTGGCTTGTTTGGAAAGGGGAGAATACAGAGAATCAGAATGCTGTAAAGTATTTGATTCCTCTTCTGAAGTAGCATTTGTTTCTTGAAGTCTCGCATTCTAGTACGTGAGGCGTATCATAATCATCCTCTCGTGGTTCATTTTCATCAATGTTTACATTATTTTCATCAACTTGTTCTCATTCGTAACTCTCTGTTGGTTCGTATATCATCATCAATCTCAAGCTCCTTTTGCGAGATTTCTCAATCCGACTCCTCATGACCCTCTTTTAGTTTTTCCAGTATTTAACCACTACAGTTACTGAGCTCATCTCTAGCTCACTGTACACAACAGTTGTACGGCACAACTTATGTCTACAGGAGCAATTTCTTTGCTATTACTTCGAGCAATTCTGCTTGCTGTACGTGTTTGCAATCTAAGTTGGCCGTGTCAACCTACACCTACAACAGGGTAGATCTGTGGTGTTGATTGCGATCGAATTGCAGAACATTTGCATTGGGTATTATTTGTAATGCGTAATTGAACGATAATGTTAGAATTTTTGTTTTATACCCCACGTGACTGTTTCCTTATGAGCTCTTTTCTGCATTACAATTTAAGCTTTATAATCGTGTACGGGCATTATATGTAAATTGAGAGTTCATTGGACGAAAACCCAAGTTAATGGTGAGTAAATAATTTTAAGAATTTAACTTCTAATTTCCTTACATTTGAATCGGAGAGAAAACAAATTTTAGATCAACAAAGGCTAAAGAGAAATTATGTTGGGGAGTCAGTGTCCGAGCAGACCGGTACCGACAATGCTATTTTTAGTAGATGTAACTTGCGAACGCGTGATTGTAGCTTGTGGAGCTGTGAAGTGAACTAAACTGATATTAGTAGTATTTTGGTGTGGATACCAGGTTGCGTTGCGTATCTTGGAGCCTACTGTTTCTTTTTACTTTAATTTTTAATAAGTGTAAGGGAGCAAATAATTTCATTGTAATTAATTATTATGTAAAGTATGAATGTATGTGTGATCTTGCGCGAGATTAGTATGAATAATTTAGTGTATGCAAATTGTCAATTTTATAATATGTGTGTATCGTTCTATCTTATCATGTCCGTAACTTTGTATTTTTCTTCCTATTTTTTTTCCACATTCACGGGAGAACTTTTTTCTTTCGTAGGATTAACGAGATCACGCGAGATTTCCCGAGATCTATCTCAGATATAACTCAAGCTCTTATCCACCTGGGGGGGGGGGGAAATAAAGTATTTATATTATTAGATTTGTGTTTTGCCTATTCTCAAATTATGATTAAGGAAAATAGCAGAAAATACCAAGGTTTCATCTGTAGCGAGAGAATCTTTGAATATAAGCGTGGCATCTACGATTTGAAAGGTTTACCGCATTCTTTAAGTCATTTGATGCCAATCGTACTAGGTGACTTGTATAATAAAAAGGTTGTAACTTATTATGATGAACTTCTAATTGGGGGAGAGATGAAGAAGAGTTATTGCAGACCTTTGAAGAAATAATAGGGAGAATACAGAAAGCCAATCTCACATTCAGTAAAAAGAAAGCCAGTTTTCTCGTAACAGAATAGAGTTCCTAGGATATAGAGTAGCTAACAGGAAAGTATCATGCACTGAAGAAAAACTAAAAATGGTTCAGCAATTGCAGGTTCCTAAAATTATAAAGAAACTGCAGAGAATTTATGGATTCTTACAATTTGTGCGTTTTCAAATTCCAAATATGACTAAATTTTTTCTTCCTATGACAAAACTATTGAGTCCAGAAGAGAAGTTCGAATGGTGGTGGGGCCTCAGGAAGAATCGCTGAACGAGGTGAAACATGTATTGTCCCTAGATCCTCATTTACTACTCCCCAAAGTTAATGAACCATTTCACATGTACTGCGACTGCTCAGGTCATAGCGCCGGGTATGTGATTTGTCAGAGAGATGAAAATAAGATGCGCGCTGCAGCTTTCGATTCTAAGAAACTTACAAAAACGCTGGTCAACTATTCTAATACGATGAGGGAACTTTTGGCTATAATCCTTGCTGTTGAAAAATTTCAAGCATATTTAATTCACGCTCCTGTAGTATATGTTTATACAGATCATTCTGCGATCTTGAATATATATAAAGCTTCAAATGTTTCCGCTATGCTGGCAAGATGGCTTACAAGACTTAGTAGACATCCAATTATTATTAAGTATATCAAAGGGAAGAGACAAGTATCTGATTTTTTATCGCGCATAAATAAGGGTCATACTGAAGACGAAACATTTGAAGGGGATGAGCTAGTAAAAGAGAACCTGCATCTTGAATGCGAGAGTGACCAAGGTTTTATTAAGTTCGAATCGTCTGATGGAGTTCTGGTTGATTTATTTGATATACCGAAAGAAAATATTAATTATCTGTTCTTGTACGATGGTCATAAGTTTAAAGAAGCAAGAAGAAAAATTAAAGAACAAAAAAAGAATAATCCTGTTGTTATAGGATGTCCAGACTATTCTGAAAAAGAAAAGTATGAACTTTTCGCTATTCTTCCTTTCACTGATAGCGAAAGTGAAAAAACAGTTGACATGACCGTGCTAGTCTCGCCTGAAAAACTGATTGAGGAACAAGATAAGGATCTGTTTTAAGAAAAATGAAGAATTTCCTTGAGTCCGGACAATTTGTTAAGGGGGGAAAAGAAGACGAAAATGAACATACGAAGACAGTCAAAAAGTTGTTGTATTGACAGTCATGGAATTCTGAGAAAAAAGTTTTCTAGTAAAAATGAAGAAGAAAAAATTCTGTTATTTGGATACCAAGTAGCCTAAGGGCAACAGTGCTTTTTTCAGTACACAATAGTAATTTTGCTTGTCATACTGGGATGTCGGAAACACTTAGGAAAATTAAAGAGCTTTACTACTGGCCTAATGTTACTCATGACACAAGGCGATATTGTAGAGGATGTGCGACTTGTGCTGTATTTAAGAGTCCGGCGAACACAAAATTAGGTTTCATGTCAAGTTCATTAGCTACTAAACCTGGTGAGCTTATTTATGTGGATGCAGTTGGGGCCCTTGTTAGATCAAAACCTGGGGGCTATGCCTACTGTTTCATCGCTTGTGACGGTTTCTCTAGAGTAATTAGAATATTTCCCTTACGAAATGTTACAAGCAAAAGTGTAGTAAATTGCCTGTTTGTTTTCACGTGATGGGTTCTACCCTAAGATTGTAAGTGACAATCAATGTTTAAAACGCAATTGTGGGATCAAGTAATGGCATTATTAAAGATTAAATCGATTCATATCACACAATTTCGCCCTCAAGGTAATAAGGCTGAGAATTCTTGTAAACTCGTAAAAATGTATCTCTTACTGCTGCGGGAAACATGAAAGGTGGGCTGAGAACCTGTCAATATTAGAATTCAGCTTAAACAATAGATTCACCAATTCGACTTCGTTTCAACCAAATCATTTGCATTTTGGCCGAAAAATAAGAGGACCGATGCAGTTAGATTCTGGGGACACCACTGGCGAGATTTCAGAAAATGATCAGCTAGATTTTGTGAAAAAATTGGAAATTAAAATGAAAAGAATTCTAGAAATAGCTAATAATGTACAAAGGAAGATGCATGAGCGGCAAAGAAAAATGTATGATAGGGGGAAAAAAGGAATCACCGTTTCACGTGGGTGATATGTGCTGGTTGAGAACGGTCAGAATTTCTAGCGCAGCTAAGGGTATAAATGCGTTACTTCCTCCGAAATACCATGGACCTTTTAATATAACAAAGGTGGTCGCAGAAAATACTTTCGACCTGGAGCATACTAGGACAAAGAAATCTATACGGGGACATGCCGACAGAATGAAACCATTCATTCGTCCACCTGATTTTGCAAGGGCCATTCAAGAAAATGACTGCCGAGCTTCATTCGAGTTAAAGAAGAATGAAGAGAAGGAGAATAGAAAAATAATTCAATACCACTTCAGGGACAGACAGAAGTAACTGACGTGACACGCCTCCATAAATGGAAAGAATCTTACTTTCAATGGAGGGACGTTTTCTTTTTCTTCTTCTTTTCCTTCCTTTTTTTTTTTTTGAATTTCCGTGGAAGAGAAAAATGATTCTCACCTCACTTGTATATAAGTAAACGACCTTTGGATTCACAATAGAAACGTCTTCCATGTATATATATATTTATTTAATCCTATTGTGAATAACTTTCACTTAGATACCAGTCTACAGAACAGGAAGGTTAAACATGTTAGTTGTGAGCCGAAGTTAGTGCGAGACAGAACGCTCCGTTTAGTAATAACATGTATCATCCGTACTACAATTCGAATAGACCGCAAACTTGCAATCGTAATTTATTACTATTATGACAGACATTATTATAGCAATAGATCGTGGAGACCGCGACCCACACAGCGGAATGTGAATTGTAGTGCTTGGCAGAACCGACAGTTTCCATTAGAATTACAAATGTTATGCAATGTCGATAGGATAAAAAATAATCTGAAGAGAGAGGGACTTGTTAACAATGTGCAGTCCTCTTCTGCGAATTTGAACCAGACTCCCCAAGTGCCTGCTATACTTAGGGAAATGTGGGAGGATATACCGCTCCTTACCTTAACAGAAGTGAGAGACATTCAGCAACATATTTTTCAAAATCTGCCATCCGTAGCTACTCCAAACAGTGTTGTCAGTTGTTCACAAGGTCCGGATGGGAATCGAAACCCGATTCTCGTGGATAATGAACTGTTGCTGCCAAGCGGAAATCAAATTGAAGGTGGATCCAAGACTGCCTTAAGTATTCCTAAACCGAGTGTTAAATCAGAAACAACCGTGTGTGGAGTGCCAAATTATAAATTATTAAATCAACTTTCAAACAGTGAGATGTCGGAAAATGAGGACGTCCTAGTTATTGATCTTAAGTGTACAGACATTTTCACACCAGTTAAGGCTCCGACCATTAACGTAGATATAGTGAAATCCAATTGAAGTCTAGGAAGAGAGACGGAGTGAGGCGCCGGATAAATGTGTACGGATATCCGTCCCAAGAAATCTAAGATGCTTACAGCGAGTGATTATAGTGGAAACCGAACTGTGGACTTACGTTGGAAATCGTGTGAATATAATAAACAGCAAAGGACACTATATTCCTTATATATATATATATATATATATTTTTAGTGTTTTGGTGAAGTGTGTATCAAGTTTTAAAAATTCTAAAAAATTGAACACAAGAAAACTTTTGAATTAAGTGAAAGTGCAATTATTACAAACATTCTAATCTCAACGAACACTATACACGATACAAAAATTATAGAAATAAAATGACTACATGTAATAAATGGTACAGGTAAAGTACTCAAAAAATTTCCTCCGTACTAATTTCATTGTAATTAATTACTATGTAAAGTATGAATGTGTGTGTGTGATCTTGCGCAAGAGTAGTATGAATAATTTAGTGTATGCAAATTGTCAATTGTATAATATGTGTGTATCGTTGTATCTTATCATGTCCGTAACTTTGTATTTTTCTTCCGACTTTTTTTCCCGTTCACAGAACTTTTTTGTTTTGAAGAGTCATGTTCCAACGATCAAGCTTTTTGCCGCGCTACTTCTTGCTTTCAAATTCTATTGGTTAAAATTAGTGCGGGAAACTTCTAATTTAAACCTAGGGACGGTTTGTTCGGCTGACTATATGTATAGAAAGAGCAACCGATTTACCAGGTCATTATTCACTAGTTCAGCAGGAAGACTACTTTCAATAGGGAGA
Source organism: Lepisma saccharinum (assembly GCA_022664845.1). Taxonomy (NCBI): domain Eukaryota; kingdom Metazoa; phylum Arthropoda; class Insecta; order Zygentoma; family Lepismatidae; genus Lepisma; species Lepisma saccharinum. The sequence continues at coordinate 13,150 of JAGDQP010033999.1, read as the reverse complement.
GAAGCTTTCTCTGTTATTCTTCGATGTCTTTGTGACTCAGACTATTTCCCTGAGAGAGACCCCACAGAGAGGTCTAGCGAAGGGGTCCGCTACGTTTCGGCGCCACCATTTTGGCGCAGGCTACGTTTTGGCGCTACCGTTTCGGCGCCGGTTCAGTTCGGCGCCAAAGTGAGGAAAACGGAAATTATTAACATACCTTATGACATAGTAATGTACTTTATAGTTTTACTGTCCTCTGACGACAATTGATGATCAATGAATTACTTAAAACATTATTTCTTGTACTCTGCTTCTAACAGTTTTGAAGCATTATTTATGTTGCACGGTCTGAGCGAAAGATGCCTAAATGACTTAAGTGTCTGGAACTTGTCTGTTATATACAAGGGCGCTAATAAGATATATTGTTTTCCTAATTTAAATATAAAGTTTTTTGTACATTTTTAACGTAAGAACTTTTACTTTTGCTAAACCTAAACAAGAAATGCATAAAATGGGGTAAGTAGTGAATATTCGAGATGAAAAAAATCGTCAGTAAAGTCATTTTTGGGACTGCTCTTGACAGAGTTATGAAGCATTATTTAAGTTTTCATGCTTTGAGCTAAAGATGCCTAAGAGCCATAAGAGGACAGGATGTTTCTCTCGTGTACATTTTTACCGTAAGAATCTCTACTTTTGCTAAACCTAAATAAGAAATACATAAGGTGTTCTAAGTAGTGAATATTCGAGATGAATAGAAAATCGTCAATAAAGTCACTTTTTGGGACTGCTTCTGACAAAGTTTTGAAGCATTATTTAAGTTTTCACGGTTTGAGCTAAAGATGCCTAAGGGCCACAAGAGGACAAGAAGTTTCTCTCGTGTACAAGGGTGCTAATGAGATGGAGGTTGCATTTGTAATATAAATAGACAAATTAGTTACAATGATAGTTCGTTCATGTTCAAAATATAAATTTAGACAAAAAAGAGAGTATTGGGACTGAATTTGACAAAGTTTTGGAGCATTATTAAAGTAATCTGTCTGAGCCAAATATGCCCAAGGGCCACAAAAGGACAGGATGTTTCTCTCGTGTACAAGGGTGCTAAAGATTTGGAGGTTCCATTCGTAATATAAATAGATAAATTAGTTAAAATTGTAGTTTAACCTCGACCTGAGATTAGACTTCAACCTCGACTTCGCCGTCGGACTTGAACCTCGAACTTTGCAGGTTAACATGACGTTCCTATCTGTTTTATATATATATATATATAAAAATTGTTCCAAAGGTATGCAGAATGCATTGTAATTAAATATGAAACTTATTTTCTTTGAATATAAAATAATAAATTGCGCCATTACGAGTAGCGCTCCAGAATACTGTTTCTCTGCTCCTCACTAGTTACGTCCCTGCTTTAGCTCAGCCTGTTTATGTTGTAAATAAATAAATAAATTCATTTTCCGCCGAAAAAAACACTTCATAATTAAAATCATTTAAACAAAAATATTATATTTTTCAATTACTTACTGAAGTATAAACGTCTCATTGCATCTCTTCCATGAAAGCATCCCCTGGATCTGTTCTGTATAGTGTTTTAAAGGTCGGGAAAAAAACGGAAGTTTTGAAAAAAAAACCAGGAAAAATTGTTTTTTTCCACGAAGTAAAAAAACCGTGGTTTTATTGACGAAATTGTTTTTTTTGGCCTTTTCATCTACATATATCCACTACTTAACACACCTAATGCATTCAATCGGATGGTCTTATGTTAAAAAATGTACGAAACACTGGCAATTTATATTAGGAATGCAATATATGTCATTAGCACCCTTGTACATGAGAGAAACGTTCTATTCCCTTCTGGCCCTTAGGTATCTTTGTCTCAGACCCAGAAAACATACATTTTGCTTCAAAACTTTGTCAGACGCGGTCCCATTGTGTATTTTTTTCTATATGTATGTTCTGAACATCAACTAACCTTTTAGCTATTTCATTGATCATAAAATGTTGTCAGGGACCCCGTAAAAGTAAAAAAAAAAAACGTTCTTTTCCTAAGTAGCACGAAAAATTGAATAAAAACACGTTTTTTTCCGGCGACGAATTTTTCCCTTTTTTTAATAGTTCTTTAATACAAAAGTTTCCCTGGTGTGATTCTTAGGTAAAGCTCTGGCGCCGAACCGGCGGCGCCAAAACGGCGGCGCCGAACCGGTAGCGCCGAAACGGAGGCGCCGAAGTGATCGGGTCCCCTAGCGAAGCAGGTGGATGTAAGTAAAAGCAATCTATCCACGCCCGCTTCACGGGGATCTTACATTAAGTTTTAAGCAAATTGCAAAGTGATTTTACTCAAGTATTTACGTTATTCTGAGATGGTTTTTTTCGTGGGGACTTCGTTGCGAAGTAGGATAATTCATTAAATTTCCACCGCAGCCCAGACTGTAAGATCGGGAAGGGTTCTCCAAATTACTTAAGAAGCGTATATATATATATATATTTACAAAAAAGAAATAGAGAAAAAATATTATAATCGTTCTCCAAAATGCTGGAGAAATACATGTTTTCTGTGATGAATGGTTTGGGAATTATAAACAGATGTTTCCGATAAGATCTCTTTCCGTCCGCAGGTATATTACAATTCAACAAAAAAGAAACCAAGAAAGAATTGTCGTGACTAACAGGAAATTGATCCTGTAGAAAATCTACAAAATATGTTCCATATGGAAGAGATCTTTTTTCTTAGGTGCGATAATCTAGTTATCTAATAAATAACTACTAGCTTCGACTTATTAAACGTATACAATAACGCTGTCAGTCAAACTTTGTAATTCCAAGTAAAATGAGCGTAAGGCACGATTTCAAGAGGCGATTCGCGGCGTAGTACAGTCAGTAAAAGCCCGGATGTCTTCCTTCAGATATAGCTGCAAATTCTTTAAAGTGCTGACATTTCTGTTATATATTCTGTTGATATATTAATTCTGCGAGAAAATGCTTGGTTCGTATTTACCTTGGAACGCATTCTTTATAAACTATTGCAAGGAGATTCAGAATAGATTCCTTGACCTTCTACTTAACCGAGAAATAGCCCAGAATTAAAAGACCAAATTCTTAATAAACTACATATTATTATATACTAACCGAATTGTTTGAGTTTCCTTGAGAAATGATTAGAGTAATTCCTATCCATACTGTCTAACTTTATGAGTCTCCAGAAAGTGTATATTCTGTCGCTTCAATTTTCAGGTACTTGGTCGATAATCTCGTCTGCTGGTTCTGTATACGTATAACTGTTTTCTCGAGTTTTTGTTGTCTCTGGATTCTGCAACAATCATACCCCGGAACAGAGCCAGTTAATTTAATTATTCATTTAAATTGTAGAATCGCTAGTATCAAAGTGTTAAGATTAATATTAAAACACCATACAAAAATAAGACAACACAAAAGAGCATAAAACATAAGTGTCTGAAAATTTTCTGAAGATTGCATCATGTAAGCCGCAAAATATGAAAATGAAAACAGATGATTTTGCGTTCATCGTTGTAAATTAACTTTTGTGTGGTAATTGGAATATGCCACTCACTCATCATTCATTATAAAGTCAGTAATTTAACATGTTTTGCGATACTAAAAAATATGAAATTTACGGTGTCTCTCTCTCTCTTACATTAAGCAAGTTTGTCCACTCTGCTCTATAGGATCAACAGAAAATTGGCGACATCTGTCGTTTATTAGCAATATGTTCAGCTGAAAATTGTTACATTTTTCATTAACTTGGTACGCTTATTCTTATTAATTTTCTTTCGATTGATGAAAATATATTTATGTTGCAGGATGTGAAAATTCTGTTACTACAACATTGTTCCAGCGGTTTTTCTGCCCATCTGGGAGTGTAGTTCATGAAGATATGCTCAATTTAGTGAATTTATCACAAAACTGCTGAAGACATTGTGTTACTATATTGCATTGTAAACAAAAATTGCAGCACTATAATTGAAGTTCATCTGGGAATTTGAGTTTCGAGGGTATCGGGTCATTATGTCTTCTAACTCAGGTTACACCATTCAAGCTCAACTGCGGTATATTGCCTTGTGGTTTGAAGAGTGGAGTGAAATGCAGCGAGGCGATTTTCTTCCAATTCTAGCCCAGAAGTTTGCTCCTGCTGGTTATGTAAATGGTGTGGTGTCAGGAATGGAAGCTGCAAGTTGCCAGGATCGTCCGCCAAGTCTTTTCCAGTGCCGCATTAAGTTGTTTCATGAATGGTTTGAAAGCTGGGGAGTAGAAGAACGTGAACAGCTAATAAAGCGATTACGAGAGCTTGATCCAGGTTTCGTTGAGAAGTTCGAAGAAGAAATTCGAAATGTTGGAGGGACTGAAGAAAGCGAACTTGTGAGATGTGATACTGAATTTGAGGATAGTGGTAACCAAGTAGACTGTGGCGATGAAGTTATTTGAGTATTGAATTCAGGCAAATCTATTATGGACCAAGTAGGTAAGTGTTAGTTGTTCGTAAAGTAATTTTTATTATGGTTAAACATTATTTTATAAGAAGTAGTCGTAGAGCAATAATTTCACAATTAGAAACACAGTGAAATAAAAAGTTTGAATTATCACATCTCTTGATTGGAAAAGCTTTTATTCATTATATCTCACCGTACGGGAAAAAAAATCTTATGTATATGACGGTAGTAAAAATAATTTACACATAGAAAAGGGGGCAGTGAATTATAAGAACTCATTGAAACTGAGAAATTTTGCTTCAGAAACGTTTAATAATACGTAGTATCTATAATATTTTGAAAATATTATTCAATTAACATTTAATAATTGTAACGTGTTTAAATATCATTACCCTACATCAGGATTAGAAAAAAAAAATTTTTTTTAAACAGCGCAGCTGTTTTTTTTTTTTTTTAGGTTTTATTGGCCTCTCGGGTTTAATTTCTTTTTCGGGTTTTATAAATAAAATGTGAATCCATGTAAATGCACAGCTTTGTACAGACCTCAGTAGCTCAGTCGGTAACGATGTGTCACCACTGTGGAATTGGGAGGCTTGGAGCGGGCCTGTTCTTTATGGGGTGATCCCATTTCAAGGTATGTGCACTAAATTCACGCCACGGCGTGGTTCGGGACATTCTGCCATTCACAGATGAGACTGAGGAAAATGAGGGAGAACACTGTTTGGAATGGTCTCACTGATCCGCCTGAGCAGAATCTGATTTAAAAAAAAATCTTTGAAGAACTTTATAAAGTTAACTTTGGTTCAGGCCAAATGGATGATGATGGGAGAACTGGTGGACTCAGGAAAGTGGAAGAACGTCGAGAAAACTTATGCACACGGTGTTTGTCCATCACAAAGCCCACATGGCACAAACCGGAATCGAACCAAGAACCCCATTCACCACAGGTATGGGCTCTACCACTAAGTCACGGCGGCCCGAGGAGGGTCTGAATTGCTGCTCAACTTTCCCAGTGTCAGTTGGTTTAAGTCCCCCCCGTACTGATTTTTATTGGGGTGGGCAAGGCCTAACGGCTCAAAAATGACGTAACTATCAGAAAGCCATGCAGAGTTCCATAGGATAAATTTGAGTAATTTGTTCACTTATTTTCCGTTGAAATGTGAAGCTAAATAAGCCACATACATATCAAGATACTTAGAAATAAAACCCGCTTATGGTAAATGATAGTTTCTTTACTGTAATGTTATACAATTGTCATAAATTTATGTAATCATATCAGTTTAATTTATGAAGGATTATGTAGCAGTAGCATCAAGTAAAAGCTTTCTATTGATAGAAGATTTTATATTTGCTAAGATCTGTTTCCAATAAAGTTAAGAAAACAATTTCAACAGTAATACTACCTCTCTAAAAGTTTTATTCATTAATTAATGTAGGTGTTATTTAAATTAAACTTACAATTTATACGTGGTCCTAGAGGCAGAAAAATAATTGACTACGAAGTTGTAGCAGATGTGGCAAAATGCTCTAGAAAGATAACATTACGTCACTAAATAGGTTGGACTCAAGATCTCTCCCGCATCATTCTGTCACTTACCATATTTTAGGTTAGATTCTTATAATAGTTTAGGTAGAAACGTAAAATAGGCCTAGTTGCTTCAAGTTCATTTTCTTGGCTTTATATTGGGTATGGGGGGAAGTTGGGTTAAGGTAGGTCATTATGCCATTCGGGAAAGTACCTAGAGTTCGTTGTAATAAAACGTACATGTAAAACAACATTAAAATTCAAATCGAAATTATTTGGAAATTTTTAAACTTTCAGTTAAGGCTACTTAATTCAGTAACTTTCAGCTGTCTTTAGGTTTACTTGATATTACGTTAGGTTAATTTGTATTATGTTTTTACAGTATGTTCCTCAATTAGAGAGAACCATGAAACTTATAACCCGACTTCTTTCTTCAAGTAACGGAAATCTGATTTTGTTGCAGCATTTGTCACAAAATCGATTTACCGTTACATAGAACAATGAGTCGTAACTGTGAAATGCGTATAATCTTAAAAGGAAAGAAGGTAGACGTGCATTAAAATTCTCATAATTCATCGAACCGTGTAAAGACTCCAGAGTTTATGTAGTTTGCTAGGTTTCATAATAAACTCACCCAATCTAATCTAACCTAACATTTAAGCTAAAATAGAAACGGCTGAAAATAACTGATTTATATTACTCTAACTTAAACAGTCCTCACACAATAACATGGGTTGAACAATCCGGGTCAGCACCTGAAGACGCTTTTTCCTTGATTTTAATATTTTAATTATCCTTTTTGCCACCATCACTTATTGCCGATTACAAACTTGCTCCGGTTGTGAAAAGGCTACATTTAGTACACTTTCTACTTATTCACTGTATTACTAAGGGCTCATTTTCATGAAAGCTTGCGTTGCTTCCGATTTGGGTGAGTAACTAAATGAAACACATGTTTTAAGACCCCTTTATTACGTGTAACACGTATTTCAATCGGCTATTCACCCAAATCGCAAGCAACGTAAGCTTTCATGAAAATGAGCCCTAATTCCCATATTATTATACTTGTATTGACGGCTTGAAATGGCCCATTTGGCCGGAATCATTCCTCGGAAAAAGGAGTCCGAAGAAAATAAAATAGAGAAGTGAATCGTAACTTTTTACCATGTAGCGTTAATCAGTATTTGTTCCCATATTGCCTAAAACTGCGAAGGTTTTGTTAGTTTATCTAAACTAAAATTAATTAAGTTATTTCCTGAGTTTATGATTTAATTCGTTATGAATCGGATCCAAAAGCATTTTTGTGATAGGAGTGGTTCGTCAGTCGGAGGAGTATGTAAAGTCCATCCTTAACATTACGTATATTGCCTAAACATACTTGAGAACTACGTTCAGCACGAATTATTTGTGTTAATGGACTGACTGTGAGCGTATGCTTGCGTGTTGCACTGACTGGAACGATCCAAATTGACCACAATCATTGAACGGGAATTATTTAGAAGTTTTTTTTTTTTTTTTTTAATACATCACTGACTTCAGGTTTTGTAAAATTAGGTTAAATTATCTTACAAATACTAGCTAAATTTATGCTTATGTAAGAGAAACTCGAACTCGAACTCGTTAGGTGCAAGCTATACTCAAACCGTGTAGGATAGTGAGAACTGTGTTTCTTAGTGGCCGGTATGAAAATGTATAAAGGCAATAAATAAAATTCAAATGTATTTACTAGTGGGACTGACACCATTACACGAACCCAAACTACTAATTCAGTCATCAGTAACTATATATTGCTATGTTGATACGTAGTTAGAGTGACACCAAACAAACGCAATACCTATATTTATACTTACTCAAGTGTAAGCGGAAATTATTAAATTTTCCTTTGATATTGAACTTTTCTAACGATGTAGTAAGTTAGCATACTTAGGAAAAGAGAATAAATTAATTTTCTGTTATTTTTATTGAACTTGTGTTACAAAATGGAACATAACATGTTTAATAACCATGTTTATTTATCTATTCTCTTTAAAAGTAGGAAAGAATATTCCATAAATTACGATATAGAAACACACATTTCATACTTCCCACCGTATCGTTGATACTCTGTCTTGGCCTCCCGGAAGTGACGTATTCAAGGTGGATTGGTTCAGCTTTAAAACCTTATATTTTTTCGGTAGCCTCGGGTGGGTCCACCTTGGCAAACATGCTCCAAGAACCCCAATCTTAATTTTACACCTAAAATAATAATCTCTGAATAACGAATGTTTTGTATCGATAAAAAGCACAAAAACAAGTTAATTTGAAAAGTAGAATGTAATAGCAGATGTCTACATACAAGTATTTGTTTTCTATTGCTAGTACGGGAAGCAACCTCGTGATTAAATACTATATAAGGCGTACTCAAAGAAGCAGGAAACTTGTACGAAAATGTTCTATAAGCAGTGTTTACTTCAGGAATGTTATTTGCTTCGTTTGTTTATTTCAAGCCTCATATTTATTTACGTCATTTCCCCATCATTCTAATCATGCGTAAAAATTACCGAATGCAATGAATTTCTGTCAGTATTTTATGATTGTTAGTGAGCGCTACACATTGAACAAATTATCACTAAGATAGATTAAACATGATTCATGACCTTCCTGATGTAATACTTTAAGGGAACAACAACTTCATAGGGAAGGAATCTTGAAAGAACTGTTTTACAGCATGGATCGAATGTGTAGAACAGATTTAGCTGAATTGGACTGATTTGAAGTCTAAAACAGTATGCGAACTGATAAGTAATAGGTACTTAAGGTTATAGTTAGGTAATAGTAATTCATCTTTTTATTTACTTATTTGACTATTTTTTAAAAAGTTTATGTTTCAAAAACAGTTTTCAAATATTTAATGATCTTTCTCCTTATTACAAGTATTTCATCGGGTGACATCGTCATGTAATATCTGTTTGTTAAAATCCTACAACCTGTCAAATTGCCTCCGAGTAACTCGGGTGCTAGGTTAAAAAAAAGTACGACGCAAACACCCGAAAAATTATAGCTTCTCTTATTAATAATTTCTAATTTGTGCAGCCTCAGTATAATGCCGCAAAGTCGTTTCCTGTGAATTGGGATAGAATTTGACGCAGCTTCAGACCCTGCTTAGATCAGTCATACTGATTCAGTCCCTGATTCCCTTTGCAACATCATATGAAGTACAGAAGTAATATAAGTGCGCATTGTACAAGAGAGATATATGAAAAATAAATTCGATTTTCATTTTCACTGTCACTGATTTAAGTGACGGAAACTTACGGTGAAATTGCCGAATTGAGATGCAATGTGTTTGAATTTCAGCATTTTCATGAACGTTAATAACACTTTTAAAGGGTATTTGTAAGTTTAAAGTAGAAAGCGATCTGAATTTAATATGCTTAATTTCTTGTTTGTAATACTATTATATACGCCATTGTTTTACTTTAGCTCTGTTACCTTATATGTGCGTTCGCGAGATACTTCAGAAGCTCCTGAATTGGACGGAAGAAGCTGGATCACTCACCGGTAATCTCTCCCATCAAACTCAGTAGCTCCCGCAATGTCTCGCGAATGCAGTTTTTTGGCAGGAAACCTTTAGCCGTCAAATTTAAACGGATAACTTATTGATTAAGAAACTTGGTCAACTTAGAACACACGTGTCTTAGGTATACTGATTTTCTTTTGTAAATAAGTTTTTTTTCTTTTGGAAGTGGCGTCCTAAATGGCGAACTTTTAAAAAACAATCAACTTTGCGTTGTTGCATTGAAAGTAACGGAAGGGATTTTTTCAATGAAGTACTGGTACCTAGTAGTGGCTACTCAAAATTTTAAATAGCAAGTACGTACTTCGTTATGAAAGAGAGTAAAGTATTTCCGAAATCTTGGAATTTTCGATTTTTCTTCTTCAAAGTTGTCGTCTGTACATCCTGTACAAACGACATGGGAGTAATCTTTTGACATCACAAACTATACACAAATATCTATAATATAAAAAGAATTACTTCTCTATGTTAATTAGTTCTACGATATGGTGTGTCAAAAGTAGTATAGCATACCACGTTTTGTTCTTAAATAGATACAACAGTGAACTCAAGGAAGAATGACTTGGCAGATTTTTTTCGGGAAAATAATAATAAAATATACGGGTCTCTTAAATTACCATAAAGAGCTGATAGAAAATTAATTACCAAAATCTGTGACTTGACCGGTATATGCCCTGCCTAAATTAAGACAGTACGGGTTTATTGTGATTTTTTTTAAAATATAAAAAGTGATTTCAATTTTTTTTTTCCTGTAAGTTCACATACTTCAGTTAGCAGTGGCTTCCATAACCATACCGTCCAGCGTCTTTGTAGAAACGTCCCTGGCTGAAATCTGTATTGATTTATTCATCTGTTCCTGCGATGAGGAATAGTATCTTCCAACTTGAGGCTCGGAAGCTAGTACTCTACATTATTAATACAAAGTTGACGAAAGAAGATATTGCTACCATAAACACTGTGTATCACCCTTATCTTTTATTTTAAATATATTGAAATGAGGTCAATACATGCCTGTATCAGTTGACCTTTACAGTTGAGAACGGGTATCAGTGCATTCCCGAAACGACCTGTACATTATAATATGTTTAAAATAGAAGATAATAGTTTATGATAGTACCTCGCAATAACTTTTGTTGTCTAGTACAACAGTGTAACTATATTGTCCTTTTACTAAGCAGTGCTAAATCATACACATCTTCGTTGCATCATCATCAAAATAGCGTGTATTGGCTCTTTTCATAATTATTAATCTGAACACTTTTATTTTTTGAGCGTTTCTCTTGAACTCATATGAAATAAGTTGTAAAAATAATTTGAGACATACCTGTTCTTTGGAGCTCAATAGTTACAGTATTTAGTGATAGGCGAATGGCAGTGATGTTAGAATTTCAGTGCTTGCAAATAAGTAGAATATCTACCTTATATATAAAATAGAGGTACGAAAACTGTTTATTTCGTAATCGAGAAGTTCATATAAAAAATCCTTAAACACGTCAAACAGGGAGACGAATTGCTGTGATAAATTTAAGCGTACTGCCCTATTCTCTGCGGTCTAGTAGCAAAACATTCAATTTTCTCAACTGGCAACATGGATCGTGTGATACTTCGTTGAAATATGTTTTGATTCTGTTTACAGAAATGTTATTATTTTGGAATTTTACTGAATACTTCGGGAGAGATCGTGTTTGCATCTTTTACTTACCTTCAGAAGAAAATTCACAAATACGGTAGCCTAGTGGTAATATTCTACCCTATTAAATGTTATGAATATTCTCCACCACCCAACATTCAGTAGAATGATCCTACAGGGATTGCTATGATCAACCTTTAAGTTTCTTAAATGCGAACACGAGTCAAATGATACATCATTTGAAAGCTCGTTTCATTCTATTTACAAAGTGATATTTGTTAAATTCAGTGAATACTTTACAAGATATCGAATTCTGAGCTGGTACATAGTATAAACTGAGAAAATCTTATTGATGTTAAACGTTAGAAGTGTTCTCCACCAAACACCATATGGTAGAAGACTGCTGGAAACATCACTGTGATACATTTAATCATGATGCAACATACTCTGCGTGTAATAGCAAAGCGTTCGATTTTCTTAAAGGGAATGTAAATCAAGTGACAGACAATTTGAAATACTTTATATTCTGTTTAAGAAAATATAATTGGTGTGGAATTTCAGTAAAGCTTTACGAGATATCGTGTTTAGAAATGTTACATACAATAAATTGAAAAATTGTTAATGGCGTAATAATTGAGCCTATTAAACTTTGAGATTCAAATGCCATTTACAGTAGAAAACTCCTGGAAATATCACTGTGCTTAATTAACTTAAACTGAAGAACTCTCTACGATCTACCGACCAAACATTAATATATATATATATACAGTATTTATACGGTCCTGGCCGGGAAACCGGGACAGGACCGGCAAACCGGGACTGTCGCCCCAAAAGGCTTCTGCCACTAACTGGGCAACTGCTTGGCGAACGAACATGGATGGGCTGCTCACCAACCCGTATTAGCTGACAGCGTGGTGAGAGTCAAATGTCAGCACCCCTCCTTTCTTTACACATGATGGTACAAGTAAGCAAACAGCTTCGGAGGTCCTTATTGCCCGGAGGACGGAATGCAGCTGGCAACGGCAGCGGTCAGTCCTGCAGGAAATCAGAGGGTCAAAATGCCCGGGTTTGGACTGTAGACTGCCAGGACACCGACACGGCAACTCGAACGGACCTATACGTGGCGACTCTCAACTGTCAGTCACTTACAGGAGAGGACAAATTAGAAGAATTGCAGAATGAACTTAAGAGGACTAAGTGGGACATCATAGGACAATCAGAAGTGTGGAGGAAGAATGAAGAACAGTTGGAACTACCGTCAGGGCACACGTTCTACTTCAAAGGAACAGAAAATGGCAAACCGACAGGCGTTGGCTTTATAATTAATAAAGACCTGAAGTCACGGATCACAGAAATTGAAGGAATTTCAGATAGAATCGCACGGGTAGTAATAAAGATAAACAAGAGATACAGTATGGAAATTATACAAGTGTATGCTCCAACAACCTCACATCCGGAGGAGGAAATCGAAGACCTATACGAGGAGATACAGAAGATTTTGGATAGTAACAAATCGCATTACAAAATTGTAATGGGAGACTTCAATGCGAAAGTAGGAGCCAAGCAGAGCAGTGATACGAAAGTGGGAAACTTTGGATTTGGCAAAAGAAACAAGAGAGGAGAGAAGTTAGTGGAATTCTCAGAAGCCAACAGACTGTTCATTTCCAATACATTTTTCAAGAAGGCGTCCCAGAGGAAGTGGACATGGAAAGGCCCAAAGGGGACCAAAAACTAAATAGACTACGTTCTAGCAAATAACAGGGCAATTCTGCAAGACGTGTCTGTTCTGAACAGTTTCAAAGTCTCGAGTGATCATAGGATGGTGAGATGTAAGCTGAAACTAAATACTAGACTTGAGAGAAAGAAGCTTATCAGAGGAAAACTGCCACTTTTAGATCTAGAAAATCTAGGAAAACACACAGACATTCGAGATAGAACTGAACAACTGATTTAGCGCCTTGGAAGAGTTAGAGGATGAAGAAAACATCAATAGGAGAAATAAAATACTGACCGAGATA
>JAGDQP010033998.1:0-20366 GCA_022664845.1 Lepisma saccharinum | reverse complement strand
CTCTCTCTTGCTGTGTGACACCTTAACTCAAGCTTGCTAGTCTATTTCTCGGCACAGCAGTAAGTACATTTAAGTTTCGTTCTGAAAATCTAAGTGCTAAAATTCCATTCATTGCGTTAAATATATATAGACAGGCGTGGACCCAGGATATGATCAAGGGGGGAAGGGGGCTTCAATCCGCGCCTGTATATATTTAACGCAATGAATGGAATTTTAGTACTTGGATTTTCAGAACGAAACTTAAATGTACCTTGTTTCTGTTATATTCCTATTACGTATTGGTCTCAGAATAGTTTCCACATCTCTACTTCCTTACGAAAAACTATGTAAAATCTACTATAAAATGCAACAGCCGTAATTACTTGCGCCAACGCCACCAAAATTTGTCAAATGGCGCTGATTAAGGGTGCTACATATTGACCGTGTATGATGTCCATATCTCAATTTTAACTATTTCTTTCTTACCAAAAACTACTTTAAATCTACCATTAAAATAGCACAGCCGTATTTATTGGCGCCACCGCTACCAAAATTTGTCAAATGGCGCTAACTAAGGGTACTACATGTTGACCGAATATGTAGTCAAGATTATTTTTTTTATTTTGGGACCCATCTTCCACCTCTGTCTCTATACATTATTTGCACAAAATGGGTTGTGCACTTCTAAGGGCATGCAGCACTAGCAGTTGTTTGCTCTTCCCAGTTTGGGACAGGCAGTCCCTAGAGTTTCTCGAATTGCCGGTATTCCGACAGTTCGAGAAGCTCCTTTGTTCCCTCAGTTTTGACACCAGGTGGTGCGGGACGGACTTTGGACCATGCGTACAGAATGTTCTTCTGGTCTTTGTTTCTAATTTTGGAATTTTTCTTGGGGTGATGCCCTACCATTATCTTTTATTTGCAATTTTATACAGAAAAAAATAACATATAGAACAACACACACACACACACACAAGGACAGCACAACATAGACGTCGACTCAAGATGGTTTCTTCTTCTTTTTCTGAAACGATAAGAAAAAAGGGGGAGGAAAATGAAGCTGGACTCCAACATAAGTATCACTAGTATTTTCTCCTGGTTCCCTTCGTCCTTTACTCACGCAATTAGTCTTGTTCCTCAAATCACATTCACATCACACACACAACACTTAACGGCTAGTAATTTAAGAATGCTTGACTGCTTGTGTCCCGGATTCCAGGACACTCACTTTTAGTTTCTGTTTTTATTTTTCCGGTTTCTTGTTTAATCTTCTATCTTTTTTGGCCTCCCGTCACCACTCTCACACACGCATATTACTGCTTGAGCGTCTCTTGCTGTCGGGTTCCAGCAGCAAGGGTCAAACACTCGCTCACTTCTACTCATATTCACTTATCTTGATTATATTTAGTTTGATTTTGTGCACTATTGTTGGTTTAGTTACCCTTTTTTTAAAATTTTCTCTTTTTTTGATGGAGTTTTGTTATTGGTTTATTTTTAGTTTGCTTAGGTTATGTTTTCAGTTTCGGATTGTTCTGGTTCCCGGATTATTCCATCCCGCCTGCTGATAGCGAAGTTCACGCTCGTCGAACCGGCCGCGCACACGCCTCGCTCGCGAGGTCCGCGTCACGTTTCCTTCCATGCGGTATCAGTTACCTAACCTGTTTTCTATTGGTCAGCATCTGGTCTTCGCCGCGCCCGGCCTCGGTCGCCTCCGGATATATAGTTCCTTCTGTGATACCCTTACTTTTTTAGTTATCTGGTGGGGCCTATTGCATAAAGTTACAAATAATATTAGTAGAAATTCAGAAGTTAGAAGTTAACAAACTACAAGCACTAATAATTTCTGTTGCATAAACATTTTGTGTTGTCTAATAAAATTAGTCTAATAATATTAGTAAATCTGGCAAAACTACAAGTGACAGTTGACAATCTTGGCAAAAGTACAAGCGACAGTTGACAATCATACTGCGAGTTTACTTTACATTTTAATTAAACTTTGTGTATGTGTACCACTGTTTGTCTTTAAAAATGGGTAAACGCAATCAGCAGCGTAAAATTAAACTGTGTGTGTTGCAGAAAATTAAAGAAAATAAGCGCGTATTGTTTGATCCATTCAACACAGTAGTTACGAAATATGTAAGATGTAAGAAATGGAGGGACGTTGGAAGTTACTCACATTCTCTTGGAGCTATAAAATCAGAGAAGGATTGGATCTACATTCGAGATGTATGGTGGCCTAATGTTCGCACACCATCTATGGTGAGTAAAAAATATGCACTGTCATTATGCACTTCTTCTTTTATAACGACAATAGGGCCTGCTCCATTGTACTTACTTCGTGATCATTGTGCTTATAACTTTTTTAGTAACGCCTAACTTCTATTTTTGGCTTCAGATTCGAGATGCTACATTAGTTGAACTTAGGTTAGATTATATCAAGTATAATAAAGTTCAGAGTGAAATGGCAATGGAGTGATTACAGTGGAGCACGCCTCATACGTAGTATGCGTAGATATTGATTTCAATAACTTTGTATAGTGATATTCTCGTTCCATATGGACTGATGTGTGCTCTATTGTACCAAGAATATACAGTAATAGAAAAAGGTGACAATAGGAATATCGCATATGTACCATGGATGAGCAAAGTTAGGGAACGATTCGGGTGTGTTTCTAAAGCGCAGTCGGTTTCTCCCTTCAACTTATTTTCCACCGTTATGTATCTAATGAAAGGTCGTATATGTAATGTCAAATAATGAAAACATTGGCTTTCGATATGGCAGAATTTAAAAATCACCTCCCTATGACTGAGCTTCTGATACTCCTCCGAATTGTTTAATCAGTAACGATATGTGAGTTTAGGTTATGTTACACTAGTTCCAAGGTTAAATAAAGGAAAATTGGTTGGATGAAGCTATATAGGCCGAAGGTTTTTGAGCGATTCTTGTAGTACTCGACGAGAGGAACACGACGGTATCAAATATTTTTAAATTGGAGCAGCGCAACATAAAACAATTATACGTAAATATACGAAAATAACATGGTTAACTTAAAAGGTAAAATTTGCGGAAGAAATGATACGTTTAGAGAGATGTGGAATTCGTGAAGATTGAAAAATGTACGGGGATGCCGCCTCGAAGTAATGTACAATAAAGCTAAAAGGGTAGTGAAGAAGAGGGAATTGCAGAAACGGGAGGCAAGTCAAGGGCAAGAATCAGAAAGTGTCCGTTATGGGGATGGTGTGATGCAATGGATGAGAACTAACCTGACTTCATCTAACTCGTCTTTGTTCGCTTGGCATTACTTTGTGTCTGTGCTAGAAAGGATCAGGGGGCGCGCAATTAAATCAACAGGAAAATTTTACGTGTTGTACGAACATTTAGAATTGCATAAAATATTCGTCATGGATAATCTTTAGATTTGTCCAGCCCACTTTGGGGCACAATACCAATGATTACCGCACAAGAAATTTACGCATACACAATAGTTAATGCCGAGAAGTGGTAGCTAGCGAAGACGGGTTAGTTACAGGTTGGTTAGGTTACTTCATTTTATAACTATTACAGTTGGAATTTAAAGTGCTGAAACGTAATTTATGGAAGCATAAGAATAATTAAAGCTAATTTGGCTAGTAAAACAAAACTTCATTTACTGTGATAGTTATGAATGAATTATTCTTTTTTCTTCAGGAAAAGCGGGACAATGCCGCTAAGACAGGCGCAGGTGGAGGTGCTGATATTTTTCACTAAACTCACATTTGTGCTCTGCGCGAACACGCTTGTACTTCTTGGAAAATTGGCTGTTGCTATGTGTGTATAGATGTGTCTGTGTACATAAATATCAAATACACTTATATTTAAACATAAGCACAGCAACAATCCACGAAAAGCTGTATTGTTATTATGACGCACAGTAGTTGTTCACCACAGGCAAATATGGCGATATGCTATCTAATATTACATATACTTATTTTTATTAGGTATGAACAAATTACAAAAAGAAAAAGTTTCTTTTTCTGGTACGCATTTATAGGTAATGTTCACATCATGCTCTGGATGATTTGTTGTTGCCTCTGTCGAGCAGCTATCTGTTGTTCATCTTCATCGTCCTCTGGTTCTCCATCTTCCTTCAAATTCACATCTTGTACATTCAAATGTGCGTCAATGTCCACATCACATCAGGAAATGTTATACAATATAGTGCAGCACTTCACCACATTACAAATCGAGGCTCGAGCCTGAGATGATTTATGCAAGGCAATTTTTCCTTCACGATTCCCAGAGCACATTGGATTACTTGTCGTGTTGTCTTCAATCTACGATTGTATCGTCTTTCGCCATCATTGTTAGGATCTTCATGGAGTGCTGTCATCAACCATGTCCTCAAAGGATAAGCGGAATCTCCCAGAAGAACTCCATTAGGAATAATATTTTCTTCCTCCATTCTCCAATACAACGTACTTCTGCGAAGAACTCTGGCATCATACACACTTCGCGGCCAGTTTGCGCTGAGGTAAAAAAACTGACAAATTATGGAGTGGTTACTTCTGTCAACAAATGCCTCTTCATGCTCTGAAGGTGCATCGATAGGTATGAGTGATCCATCAATGACTCCAATAACATGAGAACAATTTGAAATTCTGTACATTTCGTTGACTTCGTCTGCAATACATTCTGGCCAAGAAACCATTGTCTGAAAAAGCACTGTTTATTGTATTCACCACTTAATGTACGGCACACGGTAGACTTGTGGATTCCGACAGTATGATATCGACTTTCCGAACCTAACCAGTGCAATGTAATGCACAGCTGTTGGTATGGTTTCAGTCCACCCCCCCCCTTATCATTAACCTTAATGTCATTACTTATTGTCTGAAGCTGCTCTTCAGCTTTTGTAGGAGACATTCTAAAACGTTCGTAAAAATCAGCTGCATACTGGAAATCAAAATTAATTCTCCTTTTATATATCTTTCGCCTACGATATTCCATTTCCTGCTACACTTCATCTTCATCATCAGATATAATTCATTTAAAATAATCGTAAAGTCGCTGCACCATTCACTAAAAGCTTTGCAATTGAGAGAAATGCAAAACATAAACTAATGTTTTGAATTTATAGGTTCCCCTAGACTTGTTAAAAGAACTGTTAGTAAGTGCTAATAATTTTAAAACAAATTGTATTATTAGTTTCTGTCATGCAACAGATGCTTGTAGAATTCACTAATAATTTCAAAAATATTACTAATAATTTTTAACTAGTAACTTTTGACTTGTGGAAACACATGCAACAGAAGTCACAAGCAACTTTCCTAATAATATTAGCTTGTACTTTTTTTATTCCACGGGCCGCTGGAGAACAATCGCCAGTTCTGGTGTTCTCAGAACTTCTGCGATTTCCAAATCCTCCAGGAGAGTTCTTTGTTCGCCAACCAGGTTTTCTGTTTCTTCCCATTTTAGCATTACGTGTTCCGAGGTAGCGACCGACACACAGGCGGGACACAGGTTATCCACGACTATATCCACATCTTTTACGTTGTATTTTCTGCCTGAATGGGTCATGTCCTGTGAGGAAGTGTAGCAATCCTCCCGTAATCTCCATGTCGAGTTCCATCCTGCCAGCCACGTCCGGTATTATACTATATAATCTTCTAGCTTTCGGGCATTCTTGCCATAGATACTGCCATGCATTGGTTAGTATTTCCTGCACATCCTGCTTGTTGTCCACAGGAGCATGTAGTATCCTAGTGACTTTTTCGTTATTTTTTCTTTTTGATCCAATACATAGCACCTAGCTTTTTGACTTGTAGGTGCAATGGCAGGGCTGCTGCAGCCACCTGGAGTGCCTCCACCGGCCTTGTTCTGTATGCTCCTGTCAGTCTTATCAGAAGTTGCCTTTGAGAACGGTTTATTGTTTGACTTTGTCTAACATCGTCCATCCGATGGCTCTAGATACTGGCGTCGTATCCGACTAAAGATCTTATGATGACGTAATGGTACAGCTTAACAATTTTGATCGGTATTCTTAGTTCTTTTGTCGCAATGTTTACTAGTTTATGTGCAATTTTGATTGTTTTGCTTAATATCAGTTAGGTGTGTTTTCTGAAGTTTAACCTTTTGTCAAATGTTAGTTCTAAATATTTAAAAGTTTGTACTTTCTTAATTGTTTTATTATTGATTTTGATTATAGGTCCTCTGTTAAATTTTCCTTTAAACAGTACAAATTATTGTTTTCTCTGCTGAGACTGTTAATTTATTATTACTGCACCATGACGCCATTTCTCTTGTGACTGAGTTAGATTTCCTTCTATCTCCAATCTGCTGTTTCCTTTTATTAACAACGTCAGATCGTCTGCAAACCCTACCACCCGTTCTACCTCTTGCAGTTCATTAAGCATCTTCAGACATGGCTGGTAGGTAAGGTCCCAGATCAACCCAAGAACCGACCCCTGAGGACATCCTCTTGTCGGTCTTTTGCGTACAACTCCATCGGCCGTACTTACTTCTATTCTTCTATTACAAAAATAGCTTTTAATCACTTTCCAAATTTGTGTGTGGATTTTTAGGTTTTCTATCTCTCTCACTAGAGCTGGCCACCACAGGTTGTCGAACGCCCCCGCTATGTCAAAGAATATCCCTATAGTATATTTACACTCGTCAATATTAAGTAGCTGAATTTTATTACAGAGCTCGTTGATGGCGTCTTCAGTAGATTTATTTTTCCTAAAACCGAATTGTAAGTTGCATTCATTAATATTTGTTCTTTTATTATTTATCTTCCCTGCTATTACTTTTCGAATATTTTGCTTACGACGTTTCGCAGGTAGACAGGTCTATATAACTTAGGGTTTGTTCTATCCTTATCCTCGCATTGCAGGAGTATAACCAGCTTTGCCTTCTTCCACGAGGTTGGGAAGATGCCTTGTTCCAAGCATTTACGAGTATTACGAGGTATGGAGTCCAGATATCTTTGTTTTCTTCATAGATTTTGCTCTTTATATTGTCTGGGCCTGAGACCTTTCCATTTCTAAGACTTTTTATAGCTTGTTCAACGTCCCAGTTTGTGATGATGAGCTCTTCATTATTTTCTTCCTCTTGCTCGGGGTTGTAGGTCTTTGATGCTTCCCTCGTGAGTATATTCTGCTCATTGTCGTCATTTTCTAAATCATCGGGGAACAATTTTGCGAAGAGTAACTCTGTCGTATCCTTCCAGCTGGTGGTATACTGCCCATTATCGTTTCTCATGGATTTTAGGGTGCCCTTCGTCTTTATTTTATTCTATTTAACCTGTAAAAGTGTACAGAAGTTACTACATATTATATTTTATATAAATCTTCGAAAGAAATCCTACTATATATTGTGGTAACGTAATGTACCAACAAACTTCCAGAGACAATAGTACGTAAATATAATCTACTGGATAGAAAACCCACTACTTGTTGAAGCTACAGGCTCTCAAATGAATAATAACTGAACTTTAAAGTGTCAAATGAGGTATAAGTGCGAACAAAGTCTATGAACGATCTTTTATCATGGCACAGATTCCATATGTAGAACTCCTTTCTTTCAAATGTGTTGTTGTATAGAAATGAGAAGTAATAATTGAATTTGTTTATGTCAATTAGGCATGGGAAAGAGGAAAAGATGTGTGAATTAGTCAATCAGAATTTCATCATGGCTATCGCGTGGTGTGAAGGAAGAAGAACACCAGCAATGCGTCTGGTAAGACACTGGGATCGGATACAGGACCTCCCGAATCTGAGACATTGCTACATAAACTCAGATAATCAATGAACGTTATGTGTGTTTGTTACCAACTAAAGCGAATATTCAATTTCCGGTTGAATGACCGTGATTACGTATATTATCATTTCTTCTAAGTAAAGTTGCCATCTTTAGTCTTAATAATTTTATTTCAGACAGTTTCTTAGATTCGTTTTTCGTGACAAATCACTTGCGTGAACATTGCACAAAATTGTATTATACATTTTTAGATAGGACAAATTTCGAGTCTTCAGCGATGGCATGACAAATTTACTGTAATGAAAATATTGACTTGCTTTAACATTTTATGGTTTGCAATGGCCTCCAACTTTGAAAACTTGTATCTCTGAAGAGGCGAAACCCCATGTTTAAGAGATATCTTTTTTATCCTGATGCCAATAATCGACTCCTCAATGTTTGCCATATGTATTAGGGACACCTTGTATAATGAAATGAAAAAAAGCGAATATTCTAAGAAAAGAAGAATAGGATAAAATACTTCGTTTCTAAAACCTCCCTACATTCCTTTTATACGTGAGAAGGGAATTCGGAAACCCGCTACATAAATATTCCACTAGAGGGGTTGTGTACTTGGTACTTGTCAGCTTATCCCATAAGGAATATCGTATTTTTGCACCGTCAAGAAAAGAACGATAATTTGCCGATAAAATAATCTTCAGTGGATTGCACAACACTCTAGCAAATTTCAACCAGTTGTTTTATCCCTCGCTGAAAGACGTCACCGGATTTGGAAGCAAAGAACGTGGTCACTGTTCGTCGCAAATCATCCTTATTTTGCAGTGTTTTCCCGCAAAGGTTGCTTTGGAGGCAGCGAAGAAAACAGTAGTCTGTTGGTGAAAGTTCTTGTGAAAACGCTTGATGGAAGAGTTTTTCCCAGCTACATTCGTCGATCATAACACGTAATCTTCTTGCCGTGTGCAAGCGCGCTATCCCCGTGGATAAGCACACCCTTGCAATTAACCAGAGCAGGACATTTCTTCAATAATACAGTCCGTAGGCGTTCAAGCTCCTAACGGGAAACATCTGCATTGATTGTCTGATTACGTGGCAAGAGCTCAAATTGGAATATCCCACCAAATACTCAAAATCCCTTTGGAGAGGTACAGATGCTGTTTTGACACAGTTTCTGTGACGTCTTTATGTACCCGATGCCGTTTGAGTTAATTCTATGGTAGGGGACCTACTATTCATCCCCTGTCCCCATTCTGTCCAGAAATGGCTCAGGTTTGTGACGGATGAGCAGAGCACTGCAGGCTTTAACTCGCTGCTGCTTCTGTTGCGGCGCTAACCAATCGGGTACCCATTTTCCCAGTTTCTACACATATCCAACATCGTACAGATGATGAACGGTCGAATGAGTAACATGGAGTTGGTTGGCCAGTTCTTGAACAGTTTTCATTGGATTTGACTCCACCACTGCTCGGAACGCATCATTATCCAGCTGCAAAAGTCTCCCTTCTCGTGGCTTATCAGTGATGCTGGTGTGCCCAGACCGAATTCTCTGGTGGCACCTGTGGCACATTCAAACATGGACAAACCCCTGATCATATAAGGCATTGATGTTTCGTGCCGCTGCGCTGGCTGGACGTCCGCGGTGAAATGCATTGATCATGACATTGCGTATGTGATCCTTCGACACTGCCATGATCAAACAGAAGCCAATCTTCCGAAACGTGAAGTAGATCGTTTTCCTTCTATTCACTGCTCCACAGTCAAGTGTCCTATATGACTCAGCTATGGTACGTGCCGTCTACTTCACGATTCGCTCCTCAGATGGCGTCATTGCATCGGTCATCGCACATACAAAATTACTTATAGAATAACTCAGCATCTACATGAAGTTAAGTGAGGTAAGAGATTTCTTTCTGCCTTCAAATATATTGGGTGATTTTTCTTTCCACATTATGCTATATTTTCGGGGATAATTTGTTTAGTAATTGAATCAGCAGTTGGAAGAATGTGAAAAGACCATTAGAATCAATAAGACAATTATTCATTGTGAAAAACTAGTTGATGACGGTTTTAACATCTGGAAGGAAGAAAAAGGCAGAGAGAGACGCGTCCCGAAGTTCAAAACCATAGATTATATTAGAACGCAACCAAATGCAAACCCTCTCAAGCTCTCACAACCCACAACAAACTCAACCTCTCCAATCCAATCACACTCTCTCCTGCAACAAACTTTTAAGGTACAAAATCAATAGAAACTACAATTTTACATCCTGATTTTGGGTTTATAGACTTCAAAGTAAAAATCCTTACCGAATCACTGTACTCTACCAGACTTGTTAATTTATTTATTTTGCTTGGTCGATTACGTCTAAAAACTAAATTTTGGAAAACTGATAGAGATGAACACCCACTGGATCTACGAAATACTGCACCCGAGGCGCTGCCACTTGAAAAATTGATATGCCAAACGTTTTAACAGCCAAATTTTAAATTTTACAGGATAAGCAGAAAACAATAAATTTGCTTCACATGCCATATATGTACTTTCCAACATAACAGATGGTTCTACGACACTGCAGGAGTGTGGTGTATACGGCAGAATTTCCGAAAACTGAATTCTTAAGGGGAAAAAATGTAAATAACAAGCACGTTCTATGTGCTATACCAAGTATTCGTTGGTTTCAAGTACAATTCAGGAGTTTACTTTCTCAATTCTTATGTCTGTGTGGACCAAACTTTGTAGTTATGTTAATAATAGGTCAAAGTTACAGCAATATGGAATTAAATACTAGAACATTATTTTTTTATTGAATTCTTGTTCCACCAATACGTACATTAGCAGAAGAAATATCTAGTACCCATTCCCGCTGTCTGTTTCATTGGATCGTTGAGCTACTGTGTTCTATTAGTCAACATATCTTTATTTCTTCCAGAAGACTAACGGGACTGATCGTTTACATGTACGATGTAGTGAAGCGTGTTGTTTATCAGCCGTGCAATGTTGTAAGTTGTTTTAATGGTTAATAGTCGTAGATACGTATGACACCCTTTGAGCATTGTGCTTTTCGAAATGTTGCATTTCTTTAATGTCAACAATGCATCAGAAGCTTCCTTAAAATGAAAGAAATCATTGGAAATTATTGGAATTGCATGAAATGGATTAGTACATTTAACTCACTCAACCACATTGTGTAAATTTTCGGAAACGGAGGTCTTAGTTACCTTTCTATGTTTCTCTATGATGGTGAAATCTCTAAGGCAATCTAAGAAATGTTCGACACTGACCAAGAATTTACGTACTATCTCGCTAGTCTGGTCTGTTACAGAGAAGCGCGGCCTAGCAGTGATGAATGTTTTCGTCTTCCTGACTGATTTGACACTTGGAATAAGGATGCGGACATGCGTGTGGTCACACCAAACACACTGGTCGACAAAATAATTTGGCTTTCCTTTTTTTTATAAAAAAAGGCACTTGTTACGTATGACACTTCCACTCTTTATTTGTATTGTGCCTTCGCCGCCCTAAAGAGAGATGCCACACACCAAAATCTCCCAGTCGGTTCTGAATATAGAAAGAATCCAGTTTGCCTTACACTGGAACCGGATCTACTCACTTACCACATTTACATTTAATACAAGCAGATATATGAAAGTTTGTTAAGTAAGGTGTCCATGAGCTTACGATAGGGATTCATGGTGTGTTTGGGCACTTTATATATATATATACCAACTAAGTGACACATTTATAACAAGAAAGCACTATTCCTCTGTAGGTTGGCCCACATATGTACCGTGTGATATGTACGTTAGCTGTATCAAGAGTTCGCAAACATAGCAGAATATATACAGAACGTAACATGCAGAATCGGGAACGGAAAATGGGGAGTATAATTGGAACAATGCAAATTGAGCAGAAGGGATCCAGACAGGGTCCCGCAGAGGACATTTTCATTTCATTCAAAGTTTTTCTCTCTCAATTTTATAGAACAGCCCACTCTAACCTAGATAGTAAACCATTCTGATACTTCTCAGCATTAATCAATTTTTGATCCTGTGGGCTCCATGACCCATTTTATTTGTTTTTTCGAGCACACTATTGACGTTGATTTTCCTATAGGTAAGAATCAGCAATGAAAAGTGGATGTGAAAAAAATAACATTGAACTTTGACCAAAACACAGCTCGCATAAAGAATTTGGCTAGCTTGTCGGATATCTCTGACCATTTTCTGACAATTTTCTTTTTTGCAATTTTTCCAGAAACCTTATTCTAACAAAGATACATAGGCGTTTGGTAACTATCGACGCACACTGTAAAATTTCTTCTTTTCTTGTATTAATTGTCCTGACTTTTCTCTTTTACTGCTATAATTGTGCTTTAAAGAATGTCCGAACTCCCTCCACTTGTATATGTCTAGAAATATTGAGTTCTACAAATCAAAGCAACAACAATGCATTATTCATTTCCATTATCAACAGGGTATATAATTCAATAGGGAATGAGTTTATAATTTAACCACAATCGTATGTGTACATCTATTCTTGTTGTCATCTTTGCCATCTCCGCAATAGCCTTCTCTACACGTCGAAGTGACACAAATATGAAAATACAGTGCATATTTTAACTGCAGATAGATTTATATTTTCCTTTCTCTTAAAACTTTGGTTTTGGATGTCATTTTTAACAATGAGTGATTCAATTTCTGCAGATTTTCGAATTTGGCGTTTTCCTTTGAACACTTCGTACTGACGCAGATAATTAAGAAACATATTCCCCTATGTCGCTCAGAGGTCTCGAGAGAATTTAATTTAATTATTGACCGTAGCGGTATATATTTTATTCTAATTTCATACTTCCAAATTAATATTCTTAGAGTTGTCTTTTCTTGTTCTTCAATTGTAACCTTGCTCTTGATTACTATTTTAAGCAGCCGTCGCTATGGCGTATGATGGTATTAGAGTCTGATGTATCTAATTGGTAATTGTCATATTTCCAAAATGCAGAAACTGTCAGAAAGTCCAACAGCGAAAAGTATAGATAGCCTAATCAATTATTTAAAAATAACGGTTATAGTAGTAAGTGCTACGTTAACATAACTAATAAAATTAACAAGTTACAGTATCACTATAGAATTGCGGTTATTTACTTGCAGCTTTAACCAAGCAGTATATAAGCACAATTTTAGATTAGCCTAGCCTCTTATGCGTAGAATATTATATGTTGAACAAAATATAACAATTAATATATCCATATCAACGAGTGTAAGGCGTATACGAGCAAGGGCGATGGAGTAATTACAGCTAGACTTGGTAGAGTAGTTCGCATTATAATTGTCAAGAACTTTGTTTATGTAATTATCTTGTGTAAGTTGCAAATAAAGTCCATATTTAAAGGTCGAACTTAATTTTGTTAGAGTTGCACTCAGTCAAGTGTTTAATTAAGTATCGTCAACGGCGGTTATTTTAGGCACAATTCTTTCTGATCTCACGTCTTGAGTATTGTGTGTGTATATGTACCATTGGACACATAAATTAAGAGCAGATTGTCGTTTTTCATTTGATGACTAAATAATGAAAATCGATTAATATATAAAATAATTATTCACAATTTTATTTTATGTTCTGTACGAATATTGACTACTAATTTATGATATTCTCCTAATTTAGGTTACAATTGTATTGAAAACATTTGACAAAAACTTTTCCGGTTATTAAGAACGAAAAACGCAGAGTATTTTGAACAACATGGTATAACCACTTTGTAATAATGGTTGACAGCTGCTTT
Organism: Lepisma saccharinum; assembly: GCA_022664845.1. NCBI lineage: Eukaryota > Metazoa > Arthropoda > Insecta > Zygentoma > Lepismatidae > Lepisma > Lepisma saccharinum. Next base: position 6,875 of record JAGDQP010033998.1, on the reverse strand, counting down.
GGCTACTTTACAGTCATCTTGAAGTTACCAAGTAAGCAAACTGTACCCACTAGGTTAAATGTAACAGTAACTGCCATTGTACTAGTAATCGCCATCTTTGCAGAACAATTATGAAAATAATGAAACAACAGGTAGACGCGTTGATGAAATCACTACTAGTTTCCGCAAGGGCTAATAGATAATAATTTTTGCACTATCAAGGCGCGATGGGACGAGGCAGTTGAGGTAAACACAAACGTGTATCGTGTAACGACGGACAGGAGTGGTAGTAGTAGTGCATTTGCTTAAGCAGATCTTGGGTATGTTATGTTTTCAAACTGTTATGCGTTTGCAATAAAGCTTCTTTTCATAAACTGAACTTGAGTCTTTGTAACCATAAAATACGTCTGTGATGTGTTGTCCTATATTTACTGGACTTCGACAACTTTCGACGACTATTTATACACAATTTTTCTGTTTACACTAGTGCTCGACACTGCTGGCGACTACTAAAGACTGTGATGATTCCTGTTTGCGCTAGTGCTCACAGCTCATGAGATTATTAGTGTATCCGACAATTCTTTGAATGCATTCATATGTGTCTATAATTTGATTGAATTAAGTTCGTAGATCATTTTGGTATTGGTTTAATCGGGGTTAGAGCACCTGGATTAGTGGTTGCCAGGGGTCTAATCTTTATCAAAATTATTTCTGATTTATGACTGACGTGAATTTTCTGTCAGTTTATCACTGATGTGTTTTATGTATGTTGCTCAAACATTTGAAAGGGTATCACGGTACTGATCTAAATTGATTTAGAAGTTACGTTACGAATAAATATCGAATAACCCTTATCAGAACTGTAACCGTACTTCTCCTGTGGACGTCTATAAATATTCATATTTAAAATTTGTACTCAGGTAAACGATCAATGATAGGAGGAAGTCGAATATGCTCTGTATATAAACGATATTGATACTTATAAATCTGATTGAACGTTTCATTGCATTAGTCAAATTTGTATTTTTATGGTATATCTGCATTTGGAAGACGACAGATATCCGCATACATCACATTAATCGGGGCTGTGTGATAGATTTTGTATTGATCAAAAGAAATAAGAAGTCCTCCAAAGATGATGAGTGACTGTGGTGGAACAAAATTCTCATGAGTAGAGAGAGAAGAAGAAAATGGAAAAAGACCAGATACATTTTCGAGATTTTTCCAATAGGTGAATTTTTAAGTATTTCCCACTATACTGCTAACCTTTATCATGGAATATGACATTGGTAATCTCAAAAGTAATATTTCTAGATAAATTTGATTGGTTCGGAAACAAATCGTAGTTTTATTGAGACTAATTGTTGAAATAATAATTTTAAAGAAATACATTTTTCCTTTGTACGTCAGTGTTCCTGCCCACACTCTCTGGATTTCTCCTTTTCAATCCACATGTCTCGGTTTGCCGCTATCCTCGTCCATGTAGCTCCTGAAAAACGCTTGATTTCATCTACCAAAATTGCATTTGGAGGTCATCCCGGTCGTTTCTTTTGGCTGGAAAGCCAATGTAGTACATATTTTGTCGTCGACCTTCTCTCTGTTCGTCTAGCTATGTGATCGGCAAATCTCCACATCATCATCTTCGCAGTCTTGATTATATTTTCTATCTTTGTTGGTGCGAGAATCCATTCATTTGCATTCCTGTCCCTCCTTGTTATTTATAGCGTGCACCTGTCTATTGCTCTTTGGGGGACTCTCAATCTTTGACTCGTTTGCGCTTTCAATTTCCAAGTTTCACAGCCTTGCATTATCACTTGTAAGACACATTGACAATAAAATTAAAGGCTTAGGACACATTGATAGTTTGCTTTTGAAAATAAAGTGTAATCTTCCAAACGAGTTCCACAACATTTTAGATCTTCTATTTATTGCATCAGTCAACTTGACATTCGATGTTTTGAGCTGGCCTAGGTAAACATATTCAACAACTATGCATATTGTCTCTAAGTTAATATTTACTTTCTTCTTTGCAGCATGTTGATGATACATTACTTTTGTGTTATGTTAGAACCTATTTTCAAACCCTCATTAGTCAGATATTCCATTGTGATTTCTAGTTCTGCACTTGATGAGGATATTCGCCATAAATTTTAATTCCAACTTCATACCAGTTTAAATTTTGGAACACCCTCTCCAGGTCTGAACAAAACTGTTTTGGAGAAATTGAATCTCCTTGCTGTGCTCCTTTTCCAACTTTATGTTCTTCACTTTATTTATGCATTTTAATGAGAAATGTGGAAGTCGAGTAAATGTTTCGCAGTAACTTGATGTACGCACATTCTATGCATTGATGTTGAAGTGGTAGTGCTGCCAAGGAGACCGAACCTAAAAGTTTTTCAAAATCTATGAATCCAGACATAGTGGAAGTCTATATTAATTAGTTTCTATAACCTCATTCAATTCTCGTATGTGGTCCATTGTACCATTTCTCTTTCATATTTCCACCTCCATATTTAAACATCTGTCCTGTGCGTCCATCTTCTCCTGAAGATCTCCGTTTTCCATCACTCCAAGTACTTTATCCATTTCTTCCATTACGTCTGGGACTTCTAAATCATTTTCTTCTGAATAATTATTTCCTAGTTCCTCCTCGTAGTAGTTCAATTAGAATTAAGCGGTTTTCTTACGATAAACTTCATTCTCTCAAATCTAGTATTTAATTTCAGCTTACATCTCCCAATGATATAATCACTCAAAATTTTGAAACTGTTCAGAACAGACACAACATGCTTATTTACTACATCATCTAGTAGAATCGATGAAGTCAGCATGACGATAGCCATCATGGAAGCTTTCCTGAAAGAAACCTGATGCTATACTCATAAAGTAGGAAAGAAAATGTAATACTGTTTTATTTTGTTATGTAAATACTCAAAGAACAATATATTATTTTATCAAAATGTAAAATTTAATGTATCAAATTAATTTCCTTTCGACATTTGCTCCTAATTATAATAAACATCCGGTTATATGATGAAAAATCCAGCTTAGTATGAGTGTCGACTACTCGTGCATAAACCTGACGACCGCATGCATACTCATTTTAAGTGGCTACTACTAGTGCAATTTAATGTGTTCAGAAATGTATTATTCTACAAAATTGTTAAGTAGTTCGAATATGTTTATATACGAACGTGTAGAGACATTTTTGGTGTATCTTATTCACGTAGACACTTTTGGAACGGAAGAAAGTGTACGTTGAAGACGAGATAGATAGGTTTTGAATAAGGAGCCAGTATTCAATATGCAAGAATATAGTACACTAGATACGAGTTTAAGTTCAAGTCATTTGTATAACAAAAAGTTCATCACCAATCGTCTGCACTTTAATTAAAACATTCTGTTCTTTCTCAGAAGATTCTGGGATTTATTCTAACTGCGGACCATACTGAGGTTTCTGTAGATATTTTTTTTTCAAGCACGCCAGGATAGCGCCAGAATTGAACATTCAAAACTAAGCCCGGACCAATTTCCCTTACCCATCATATTTCCTGTTACGCACTGCGCTAAAGTACATAAATACAATTCAAATTCTATTCACATGTCAGGAATGTGAATTCGGGAATTTAAAATAAACTTTTTTCCACTTTGACAGGAATTAATAATGAATTTTGTGTCCGTCTTTCTAATAGAGCGTATATGTATTCAAGCATTAATGAGTTTAATTACTTACCAATAATATTTCAATTTCGTTACTGGCCAAAAGCATCGTCCACTATGTAGGGGTGTGCGTTAAAAAAGGTTTCATTGCATCTACGGTCAGGGATAAAATTCAATTTCTTTATTGCCTTTAAACATGTGTGTCTCAAACTGTTATTTGACAGGTGAAAGATATATGAAAAAATCACCCAGTGCCTACGTCGAAAATACTATCCAGACGTTAGTCTGGTGTGAATGGCGAAAATATTTGGAGAAACCTCATTTGGGATACTGAAACTAACTAACTAACTTTATGGCTTGTGGGACTCACAAGTTAATTGAACCAGTAACAAACGTTCGCCATTGAATTCTTTCCTGGGCAACATCAAGCCAGTTTTCATCACGAACACCTACTCCTCCTAGCGACATCTCGATCGTCCAAGTGGTCTCCTTCTATTCGCTCTTCCAACCAGGATAAAATATAATTTTAGTTTTCCTCCATGCAAGCTACATGGTCTGCCCATCGTAGTCGCAGTGATTTCGTTATTTTTACAACTGGTGAATCGTACAGTCTATGGGATCTCCTTATCCAGTCTTCTCAATTATCCAGTCATCTCGTCCCGTTTCGGCTTGTATATCTTTCGGGAAAAGATATTTTCTAACACATGTAATTTTTATTCATCTGCTAGGGTCGTATTCCAACTTTCGCAACTGTAAAGCACTTCCAGAAGAATAACCGTTCTTTTCCGTAAATTTTCAATTTCAATTTCGTTGATATTAGTCGCGATGCTAGAAATTTATGGGCTGAATAAAAACATGCGTTACCCAATAGTAAGCGACTTTGATTTTTTTTCCGTGACCTCATTTTTGCTTGTTACGTATGCCCCCAAGTATTTAAATTTGTTTACTTTCTCTAAGACCTAATCCCTAACTATTGTTTTTATTTTCTACATTGCCTGTGTTTCAGCTTGTTATGTATTTTGTTTACCTGTAGACCTATCTCATCGCACGCTTCTACTAAGACATCGGTGTTGCTTTGTAGTACATCTATATCGTCCCCCATTACATGTACATCATCCGCGTTTACAAACAGTTGATTTAATGTTTGTACCATTCAATGGTAGTCCCCTTTTTGTCTTCTTCAATTTTTAAAATCACATATTCTAACGCAAAGTTAAACAGAAGTGGTGGTAAGGCATCGCCTTGTTTCAATCGGTTGCAAATCTTGAAACTATCTGACATATTACTACGTATCTGTACATTGCTTATGGGGTCGCTAAAACACATCTTCACTAGCTGATCCAGTTCTTTTCGGAATTCCAAATCGCATTAGAATACGTTTCGCTTTCGATAGAAGCATATGCTTTCTTAAAATCTATAAATAACTGGTGAACCTTCCCGTTGTATTCCCATTTCTTCTCAAAAATTTGCGTCAAAGGCGAAAATTTAGTCTAACGTGGATCTATTTCTTTAAATCTGAATTGGTGATATCCAATTATTCCATCTAAGTATACACTTAGGTGTGTTAACATAATATTACCTAACACTTTGTAACAGGTTGGAAGTAACGAGATTCAGGGGAAATTATTACATTCCGGTCTATCTCCTTTTTTGTAAATCGGAACCATTATTGAGGTTTTCCATCCATTTGGAAGCTCCTACTTTCTCCATATAACACTTATCAATTTATGTAATTCCTTGATTAGTGCCGTTCCTCCTGCTTTAATTTATTCGGCTGGAATATTTCCTATTCCGGGTGATTTGAATTGCTTCCAATTTCTTTACCAATATTTCGATCTCGTTCTCAATCTCGCTATGTTCGGTTATCGATGGTTCAGAGTTACTGTAGTGGATTGTATTTTCTTCGCTTTTAATACTTATCCATCGATGCCTTGCCTTTTTTTGTTCCTCGTGAAGCGTAAGACATTCTTCATCAAAGCAAGATTTGTTTTTCTGCTGTTTCTTCTCACCTACACGATCCTTCACTGTGATCTTAACTGTTTCACGAATTGTGTTTCATATCTTACTTGAATTCATTATTAAGATCATCATTATTATTTCTCGAGTGGACTAAGATTTCGAATCCATTTGATAGTTCGTGTTGGTAATCTGTTTCTACGTTCGGATTATTTAATCGTTTAATTTCGAATTTCAGTTGTTTTGACCCCTTGTTTTCCCTGTTCGCGATGCATAACTTTTCCCTTACTTTCGTGATCACTATTTGATGGTCAGTGTCACTTTCCGCTCCTTTGTACGAAATCATTTATTTAGGAAGAACACAACGGCCGTATGCCCAGTTATGGTATTCTGTAAAAGTAAATTACAATCTGTTTTTTTAATGTATTACCAGGAATGCATAGTAAAATATAATCAATCCATACTGTGAAGAGTATCAAAAAAATATAAACACAATATATGCTAAACATAAAGGAAATCCCAATATTTTGGTATTTGTTATTCTTTCTAGTAATACATAACCGATCTGGTTGAGAGTTTTGCCGTACGTAGGTACTCATGTGTATTTGTGTATGACTTTGTGTTCAAAGTACCTGGACTTCACCAGTAGGTTTTTCGAAATCTCGAGCGTTATTAGTGTTTCTCCACTGTTGTTGGTCTTTTCGTGAAAGCTTTATTTGCTTATAGTAGGTCTATGTTTTCCTCATCTCCCTTCTTTTGGATTAAAACAAAACAAAACAATTTTCGAATTATACTTCGATAATCGGCCAAACAGCCTTTCTAGCTCAGTTTATAATATATATTTCTCGCTATCATTAGATACATCTGTCGGAGCATAGACATTTATTAAAACCGTGTTGCCCGATTGAGTACGTATCGTAACGTACGATAGTCTCTCATTTACAAACTCTATATTCTGAACCACCTGAAGGATACTGTTCTTAATGAAAATTCTGATCCGAAATCATGAGACTGTGTTCCCCGGAGTAGAAAGTGTACTGGCTCTGTCTGATGCTATCTTGACCCTTCCACCAAATTTCTTGTATCTCTAATATGTCTAGTTCGTACATTTCGGTTTTGCGTACCACCACCTGAAGAGCGCCTGTTTGGTATAACGTTCGTACGTTCCACGTTCCTATTCTAAGACTTTTCTTAATCCTGATGTTGGAGCCCCTGAGGAAGTAGTTTACCTCCGGAATATTTTATCCCAGTTTAATCCATGAAGATCTGTTAGCATTTCC
>JAGDQP010033997.1:0-20366 GCA_022664845.1 Lepisma saccharinum | reverse complement strand
ATATTGATTCTCATAAAATCTGAATATGAGTGAGGCTCAGTAGAACATCTATGGCATAACATTCGGGAGGGCCGGAGTTCAAATCCCATGGTGTTCTTTCTGAACGACATTTTTCGTGTTTTTGCACTTCTATACGAAAAATTCCGACTTTGTTCCTTACCTTAAGGCCTGGATCGATCCCTTCCCATTTTCGTTTCCTGTATTTATTAATAATGACGTTCTTTGTCACTTTTAATATTACAGCCATGTTTCAATTGACTTAAACTAGGATATTACCTCGGCTAAGGTAATATCCTATTAAACTAGGATATTACCTCATATAAGGTATGTAACGTTGGCTTCAACTTGTCAAAACGGGACGCTAACTGCAATGAGAGACGAGCACATCCGAGTCTTGCTGCCAGCCAACCTTAACTGATTTATTCACGTCTTCGCGGATTTCCATCACTTTCACCACGCAAATAGAGAGTTTTTGTCATTTAATGGCTCATCTCGTAATGATTGTGCTATTTATTTTAATACAGAAAAGCACATGCCACAGGTACATTACGGAAGGAGACATTAAGTAGCAAAAATTATCAATCTGAAGTAAAAAGTCAGTTTCCATTGGGCAGGTTTGTGCTTTTTCCCATTGAGCCCCTCAAATATTTCTTTTTTATATATATATATATATATATATATATATATATATTAAGCCTATTGTATATTCTTAATATAATAGTTTCATTTGTAAACAATGTATGCGATAACATAATTGTTTTCACCGTAGAGCAATAAACAGTTTGTTATTCCCAAAGCATTTAATCGTGGCATGTGCCCTTATTTGACAGGGACACTCATTTGTATAATAAGAGTACAGCCTAAAAACTGCATTCTGTTTGTCTGTATGGTTTTTCAGAAGTTCAGTAACAGCGGGTGGATCGGATGAGTGATTTTACTGTAATGTAAAGTCCCCTCCCATTCAAAAATGTGTTCAATTCGACCTTCAATGAAAGTTCGACCTTCTCCTGAGTAGTGTACGTGCCATCCGTGGTTTTCTTGTAATCTACAGCATAATCAATTTTCGTCAATCTAAAATAAATACTGTAATTAATCAGTGCTTTAATACACTACATTACAATGAATATATTTCAGCTACGTTCTGTATGTATTTATGCAATATGCAGAGTGATATAGAAAGGAGTGTACATCTTTTGAGGGTGAATTCCTCTTATTGAAACAAGAAAATAGTTTACATAAGTATGGGTAAAGTTCCGCTTCGTTTTTGATATATAGAATTTCCAACATGCAGTACAAAATCACCTCATTTCAAGGGTAAATTTAGTGAATTTTTCGCTTTTGCACCTTGATGTGTCTTTGAACAAAATATCAATATTTTAGGTCATAAATTTATATACGTGTATATTCAAAAGATGAATTCGAACCTGGTTTTATTTTTTGATTGTCACTTGAATCCTTTTCTTCGGAGCCCCTCAAATATACTCTGTCTTCTTGTTACTTTTCTTAATATAATGGGGTGAAATTGTAGAAAAAAAAAGGGTATAGTTACGGGGAAAATGTGTTTTCTTAAATACCCATATTAGAGCAAGACATCAATGTCATGTCATTTCTATCAATCCAGATCATGTGGTTCCTTCTTCTAGATGAATACCAACACTTGGGACCAAGTGCGTCTCGTTTTGACGACGTGCTCTTGTATTGCATAATATTATCTATGAATTAAAATTCTGAAACGTTTAGTCATATTTTCTGCCAGTATGTTATTACTTATTGAAGTATAATTGTACAGAAATATTATTATTGTATATTTTTTTTGTACTAAAGTATCAAAAAACGTGGTATTTTATTCGAGTAAAAAATATGTGTATGTGTAATAGAACTTCCAGTTTCGGTGACGTCTTTGGGAATATTTCCGCTTGACTTACTTCTTGTTCTTGAATTTCCCTTATGGTCCATTACTTGTTGATGCTGCGCGGCTAATTTCTTAATTCTCTTCTACTGTTAATCTCACGGATCGCTCTATGAGTTCACTTTGACGTTTGTAGATGAAAGAGAGTTTCATCTACAGAGTTGTAGATGAAACTACAGGGTAGCCCACTCTACCCTGTATTGTGGGCTACACAAAAGAAAAGAGTACAGCAGCCAAAGCGACCACAAGCAAAAGCTCCAACATATCTAACTAATAAGTTAAACGTCGATGTTGACTAAAAAACGATTTATTAAACAGAGGCTTATACAGTACATGAGATTCTCTCTACGCATTTTTTTTTTTAGTATTAGCCATGTTGGTGTCATGGGTAATCCCCACTGATAGGGTTACGCCCTCTATTGGGGAAAAGATTTTGGTTTATGTTTTTATTATTATTGTGGTCAAAGAGATTCAGATTAAATATGTCAACTTACCTAGCTTCGAAGGCTTCTTTTTGTATGTTTGTTTGGGCCACGTCGGTCTAGATGTTATGAGCACGTTCGATATGATAGCGGGGACTGGTCTTCCATCCCTTGAGAGGTACTGTTAACTGTTTGTGGTTTTATGCGTATGATGGTATGATGTAGTCGTGTGGTTGCGGATCTATGAACGCTGTCAGGTGTGGGACTTCTGGATGGTTGTCTGGCAGAGTGAAGAGATTGAGACTGAGCAATAGGCAAAAGCTGTGTGTGGTGTTTTGTAAGTTGCTTCGTGATGCATGCCTTCGAGAAGAACCGGATGGTAGGCTTCGTATCGGTTAGTGATATAGCGGATTTTTAGTGTTTCCAGATGGTATGGTATGTTTGGCATCGTGACCAGTTCGTAGAGTTCAGCAACTGTAGTAGGAAGTTTGATTCGGTGTGCTATGCGGAATGCATGTCTTTCTAGGATTTTAGTTTATTGTCAAATTGTTCTTGTGCTGGAATTCAAGCGACGTGGACAAATGTCAGAACTGGGCGGAGAAATGCTTTATAGGTGTTAAGTACGGCAGTCGGATTGATGCCCCACGAAGTTCCTGTCATTCGTTTTAGTAGGTTTAGGCAGTTGTATGCTTTCTTGGTGAGTGCTTCGAGATGTGGATTCCAGGTGAGGTGATAGTCGTAGGTGAGTCCTAGGTATTTTACTTCGTGGATAAGTCTGATTGGAGTTTGCTGTATGTGTATAGTTAGGTTATTCGTGTTACGTCGAACTCTGGTACGCTGTCTTGGTGGTATAAAGAGAATAGCTTGGGTTTTTGCAGCGTTGATTGTGAGTTGCCACTGGTCAATTCAGTGACTGAATGTGTCTATTGTAGTTTGTATTGTTCGGTTTATTTGTTGAACGGTTTGTGTTGTTGCAAGGAATGCGTGTCGTCTGCATATTGGTATAACTGTATGTTATCGGGTAGGGCTAGTAGATCTGAGCTGAACAAGATGTAGAGCAGTGGTGAAAGTGCTGAACCTTGTCGTACTCCACTGTTTAAGAAGACCGGGAAGGAATTACTTTGGTTGATACTGATATATGCGAGGCGGTTTGTCAGAAAGTTATAGATGTACCAGATATATGCTATTGGTAGTTAAAATTGGAGAAATTTCCATAGTAGGTCTTGGTGCCAGACTTTATCGAACGCTTTCTCCAGATCGAATAGTACAAGGCAGGAAGGTTTGCGGGTGTTATATTGGTTTGTGATGTGGTTGGTGATTGGTCCTGGATACTGTATCTTGGGCTGAAACCTGCCTGCTGGTCTGGTAGTAGGTGTCTGTCCTTTAGGTGGGTGTAGAGGCGATGTACCAGTATACGCTCGAGTACCTTGCTAAGAGTTGGTGTCAGCTGTATCGTACATCTAGTTTTTCATATATAATGCTAGCCAAGGCTAGCCCCCCAAATGGACTGTAGCCTTTATCTAGGAAGAGAGGCTGACGGAAAGTTAGATTATGAGGATTTTGGTTGGTCTAAGAGGTATTGGTCATCTATTTTATTTACTGCATTCATTAATCAAAGGTTATTATGAGTTTTCCTCATAATCATAAATATTGGGGAAGGTTTTATTATTTGTTAAAAGGTGATGATGTAAGATGTGATGGATATGATGTGCAATAGACCCCACAATACTTTGGCTCATGTTAGACGCATGATTGATAATCTTCTCGTCTAGGGGTGACTCTAGACGGTGATGAGGACAGATGGACCCTTGCGTTCAAGATGGTTACTGTAGAATTGATGATGGTGCAATTTAGTGAGGGATGACTGGTGCACTATATGCAGTTATCAAATGTATATCTGGGTTATATGGTGGCAATGTTTGAGTGTAAAGGATGAAGAGTAGAGAAAGTGGGCTGATTATGTATGTAGGCGGTGTGTTGTTTTGTTCGTGTGAATGAATTATGTCGTTAAAAAGAGGGTGTTCACTTTCGTATCTATTTTGTATGTATTTAGTGCGCAGCCTTTCGAGAATGAGAAGAAGATGTGGAAAGTTAATACGATGATATAAATCCTATGTTAGACTAGATAGTTTTATTCTGTATGCGAAACGGAGTGCGTGTGTTTACAGAATTTGTATTTTATTATAGATATGTTTGTCTACGGCAATCCAGGCAGTTAGTCCGTAGGTCAATACGGGTCTTAAGAATACTTTGTATGTGTTTAGTACAATTTGAGCTTTAAGTCCCCATGTGGTTTCGGTGAGTCTTTTCAGTAGGTTGAGGCGGTTTCTTGCTTTGGCTATGATCTTGTTTAAGTGTGGTTTCCAAGTGAGATGATGATCTATAACAAGGCCTAGATAGGTGACTGTTTTGGAAGGGTTTATTGGGTTATTCTGTACTTTGACGTCTAGTCGTGAGGGATTTTGATGAACACGAGAACGGTGGTATGAAAACGATGGCTTGTGTTTTAGTTGAGTTTACTGTGAGCTCCTACTTTTCGCACCATGAAGTAAATGTGTTGATAACTTCATTTAGAGTTCGATTGATGGTTTGGATAGTTCTTCCGAGTGCGAGGAATACTGTGTCATCTGCAAATTGATAAATCTTGATGTTTGGTGGGAGAGGAGGTAGATCAGCAACAAAGAGGAAGTAGAGAAGTGGAGAGAGTGCAGAGTCTTGAGGAACTCCGAAATGAAGGAATATAGGATGAGAGATACTGGAATTTAGGGAGATGTAGGTTGTACGATTGCTTAGGAAATGAAAGATAAATCGAATGTAGGTACGAGGGAGTTGAAATGATCGAAGTTTAGTAATTAGGGCTTGGTGCCATACTTTGTCAAAAACTTTTTCAAGATCAAACAAAATTAGACATGAAGGGTTATTTGTGTTATAGTGGTTAACGATGGTGTTTATGAGACGAAGCAGTTGATCGTTGATGCTGAAATGTGGACGAAATCCGGCTTGGTATATAGGTAGGAGTTTTAGTTTTGCTAGGTGAGTGTGAAGGCGATTGACGAGTATTTTTTCTAAAGTTTTGCTTAGGGTGGAGGTAAGTTGGATGGGTAAATATGAGGATACAAGATTGGGTGTTTTCTGGGGTTTCGGAAACATGAGGTTTTTTTAGGTTTTCCATGTAATGGGGAAGAATCCTGTACGGAGTATGAAGGTGTAGACAGAGGCTAGAAGGTCAATGAGGATGAGGGGAGCTTATTTCAGGTGACGGTAGGTTATGGTGTGGTTGCCAGGAGCTGTAGTGCATTTGCGGGCGATCGTTTGGGTGATTTCTGTGGGGTGATTGGTGTAATGAGTGGTTGATCAGGTAGTGTATGTGTTTTATTTGGTTGTATGTATGGCGAGTTAAAGTTTATTCTTTCGGCGGGATGTCTACGGAAAGGATTTATAGGTGGAGGTGGTATTAATATATCTTGAAGATATGTGGCAAGTCTGAAAGTAATGCCTGATTGCTATTGAGTACGGGATACGCGGTTTTTGTGTGTTTTCCTGTTAGTTGATTGAATGTGTTCCAGTACTTCGTGGGGTGAGAAGTGTCGGCGAGTTTGTTACATGTTCTGATCCACTGGCGTAGTTTGTAGGCTTTAATGTGGAGTATCCTCTGGAATTGCCGGTGTAGTCTGAGTGATTCGGGGTTGCCTGATCTTTGATAATCTCGGTAGAATTGTCCGAAACGTTGGATAAACGTAAGATATTGTGGTGGTAGGTTAAGCCTGTGAGGATGGATGTATTGTTGTGGTAGGTATGTAGGTGTCTGGTGCTTGTTTTACGGTGGAAGTAATATGATCTATAGTATTATATAGTTCTCCTTCTGATATGGGAGCTTCTATATGTTGAATATGTTGCTCTATGAAGTTTCGGTATTCTGTCCAGTTAGCTTGGTCAAATCTAAGAAGGTGACGGGGATGTGCATTTTGAGGCTGGTTGCAGTGTTGTGGATCCTGAAGGGTTAACTTAATTGGGGCATGGTCACTTCCCATTAGATCTAAAACTTCTATTGTGCATCTGTTTAGTAGGTGTGTTGAGGTGATAACTATGTCTGGAGTTGTGTTTGAAATTGGTCTTGTGGACTTTTGTATGTTATAGACAGTGCCGGTTGTTCGATATTCGATGAAATCACGAAAATCTGTTTCTTCTCTGTCCGCCATACTGTGAATATTGACGTCAGCCATAATAATATAGTTAGTGAAAGTGTTAAATATGTCTGCGAATAAGTTATGTGGGATGGGGTGTCCGGGGCTTACGTATATTGTGGCTAGTGTGATGTAAATTTGCTGAAAATATAGAGTAGTGATGAGGTATTCAGGGATGTTTTGGAGAGGTGAGGTATATTGACGGTGTGCGATGTTTAATGGGATGCCTATTGCTGTGCCGCCATTTGCTCTTTGAGCTGTAATATTGCTGTAATGGTTGAGTAGGTTACAAGAGGATGTTCGATTTAAGGTGTGTCTCATTGAGAATGGATGTGTTCTTCTAAAAGTAGTTGTTCGAATAGAACTTTATGGTGCGGAAGGGATCGTATGTTTAGAAATAGAAATGCTAGTGCCATGATTATTATGTGTCTGGTAGTTGCCATTGTGGAGTTAGACTTCTATTTCATATGCGGTTGCATGACAGTAGATGTATGGAGCAGAATAGGTTGCACTGAAGCTTACATTTAAAGTTGTTCTTGCAGCGTATTGGATTGTTGTGAAATATGATGTCTTTGAAATGGGTGTAGATTTTGCAGTGTGGCGGTGATTAATTTTAGTAGAAGATCTATAGTGATTGACTGGTAGACGGGTGTGATTGCAGAAGTTGGTTGTGGTTTTTGTTCTGTTGTCCGTAGTGGTACAATTAATTCAGGTTTGTTAGGTTCTGCAGCCGGTCGTGATTTACACTATAGCTGAGTGTTGGATGTGCTTCGTTGCATGTGTTACACTTAGGTTGCTGTTGGAGATTTGTGCAGGATTTTGTAGCCTGAGGTCCCGAGCAATATCCACATTTTGTTTCATTTGTGCATTTTGATGTTGGATGATCATTGTAGCGTTGGCATTTTTCGCATCGTACAGGTAGTGGTGGTGCTGAATGTGACGGCTCTACTCGGTATCGCTTTCTGTATATATATTCGCCGTTGGTGAGAAGATCGTCGATTGTTTCCTGACTATTTCGAAGAACCATGATGATGTACGTTGTACTGCCCTGTTTTGATTTGATGCGTATACATTTCCGTATAGAATACCCTTCAAGTTTAAGTTCTTCTTCCGCTTCTACATCTGTGATGTCGAGTTAGACGCCGCGTATAACGACTGATAGCATAGGAAATTTTCTTGGTGGTGGTGGCTGTCGGATGGATTTGGGTTCTAGTTGTGAAATGATAGCATTTTTCCCAAATATTTCGAAACTATGCTTGTTCCGGATTGTTTTCGCTAGATTAGGATCTGTAGAATGATTGATGATACCATTTCTGGTTGGAATTAATCTGAATATGGTGTCACGTGAGACGTACTTTTAAAACTGTTGCATGAGAATTTTAGGAACTTGAAATTTCGGATCATAGTTGCTTAGTAGAAAAGTATTTGGTTTTGGTGCTGAAGCTTTCGTAAGATCTGGAAATTGATATTTATCTGCAATGTCCATGATATGTTGACCATCGGAGTCAGTGTCACTGATTGCATGAGTTTTCTTTGTCGGAGGTGAGTTTGGATTACTTTGATGAGGTGACCTGGAACGAAATCGATCTGATGATTTTCCTTGAAGTCTGTTTGAATGTTCCGGTTTTCTAACGAGTGAAGAGTATCTCGGAGGTCCTGGTGCTGTTGGTGGCAGTCTGTGTTGATACTGTTGTTCCTGATGATGATCTGCTATGATAAACAAGATGAGAGCCAGAGGTCCTAGTATTCCCGTCAAATATATGAAGAGTTTCACTGTGAACTGTCTTGATGGGATGATGACAAAAAATGCAATGGCTGCTTCTCAAACTAACTTTCGCCCTCCGACACTGAACAGTGACGTCAATCTTATTATGACTGTAAACGTGTTAGTCTCACTTGTGCGTATTGCTTCACAAGGTCCTCGGAAACACGCTAACAAATCACAAATAAACTAGGTAAAGTTATCTACATCTAGTTTTCACTAAGGCCTATTTACAATCAAAGGATACTTAACCATTTGGTGCACATAAAACTTTGTTATGATCAAATACCCATATATCAATTGTTTAGTTTGTTTACCAATCAGTATTTACTAAGTGTAAATGCTGTGCTAATAATTCAACCATTAAAATAACAATTTAACTATATATATAACAAAGTTGCTCACTTCGAATTTGTATTCATAAAAGTAGAATCAACCGAGAATTTTTTGTAACTTCCAAAATTAACTGATAAACAATATAGAATCTTTCTCTCTTTTTTTAAATTCAATTACTGTTTTAAATTATATACGCAACAAACAATTAATTAAAGTTTTATTTGTTTTAAAATATAAATATTTTACATTTTCCTTCGATCACTCTGAAGGGCTATAACATATATAGAAATGTTTTAATGTGAATTTATTCTGAAAGAAACAATTTTTAACATAAACGTAAATACTTTTAAGTACTAAACATAAAAATCATTATTCTTTGCGTTCCTTTAAGTAATATTTCACTTTAAGATAATTCCGGGAGTTACAGTATGTCCCACTTAACAATAAAATTTCACAGTATATTGTAATCATATATGAATTGAATAAAACATATGCCATTCAAAGTGGTGGTCATTATAGAAAAACCTAAAGATAATAAATTCACAATACTTAGTTTTATATAAAAGATTATTACGAAAATCTAAGGCACTGCGTTTATCCAACTGTCCTGAACATGCGGAAAAGATGCCCCACCAACTTGGGAGAAACGCCTTACATCAATGAAATTAATACAGTTCATCCGAAATGTTCCATTTGTTTAACAACATTATTATCTATGGATAAAATTCGAGAAAAAATTCCTCACAATTTTTCTGGCTCACTCTCGAAATAGGAAAAATATGACTTAAACCATATATGATATCCCTGCCTTTAATTTATTTCTCGTACTAACCTCATTAAATTAAAAATAATTCAAATGCAATTAAACACTCATAAAGAACGAAAACTATCTACGATAATGTTGGTCCTAAGTACTGGGTTTCCCTTTTTTAAAATATTTACGTCCAAAATAATTAAGTTCGTATTCAATAACTTCTCAAGCCAATGTGAAAATTTATTAATATTATAATTTCAGTAGTAACTGTAAAATTCTTCTAAGAATGTATCATAAAAATAAACTACAGCTTACAAAAAATAAAACACGGGGTTTTAAGGCTAAATGCAAGTTAATTTTGCCTCCTTTTTCGGTGCTACATCAATTAGTCAAATTTCAGTGCAGGTAAACAGAAATTAAGTTTCACTGGCCAAAGTTCGTTTTGTGCTTCCATAATGGGTACTCTTAGTTTTAAAGGAATCCAAGTGTGCTAACATAAATATTGTGTACAGATAGTTTTGGATAAAAAAAATGACCTAAGTCTTTTTTTTTTATTACTTTAATGCTCTTTGAGTAACTTTTGCACAGGTCGAGATAGAGAAAAGGAGAGGATGTAGAAAGGAAATCGTTAAAGCCTAGTTTGTATGTATTATCCCAGCATTCACGTGGTGTGATTAATGAAAAACACTGAAAAACCTCAGTCAGAATGGTCGGTTGTGGGGTTCGAATCCGCATACCTCCCCATTGCCGTTCCGAATCCCACAACTCTACCGCCTGGAAGGGTCGGTAGGTATGTTTCAAGTATTATATACACAAAACATTTATGTGTTCAAAGACATGTCTGATACTTTTTGCTTCAATGCTTACATTCAACGAAATATTGATGCAGGCAGCATTTTTGTATAACAAGAAAACGAATCCTCACAAGTGGAGTTCGAAATACCTATTTAGGGATAGGATTCTTAAATTTATCAAGTACTACACCGTCAGTCACAGAATAGATAGTTTTACTTTAGAATTGCGAGTAACAATTAAATCTCTCCTGGAATTGCCTTATAGTAGTCTGGCAAAATATTGCATGGGAAAACGACATAAAACACTTCAAGCGGAATATTTTCTATCTTCAATAGCAGTGAAAGTTCAAAAATTACAATTTTCAACTAAAATCAATATGCATTCTAAGGAATTAAGCGAAGTATAGTAGTAAAAATGAATATAGTTATTTATAATAGTACAATAAATGAAACTCGGTTATAATTTGCAATCAGGAGACATATATGACCTGCCAGAACAGGAGGTTGTTGTATTTCGTCACTCCATTGAGATCACAATATGGTATTAATCATGTCAATGTAATGCCTTGTCATGTTTTGTATAATTAAAAATCCTATTCCAAATAGATTATGCGTACTGTTATTGAGTAAAGTACGCACACCAACTGAAATTCATTAGAGAAGCTGTAACAGAAAAAACAATACTGCGTTGGTCCAGAATGTTTAGGTGGGTTATGAACACAAAGAGGGAGTTTTTTTTACAACTGAGCTAGTTGCAATTTTTAAGGCCTTTCGTCATATTTTGCCCAGGCCAGAATGTGTTAGGTAGAGGATGAGGAAGGTGTCGGCAAGGGCCTTTCTTAAGGTACTATCCAGACATTCACCTGGTGAAACTTAGGGAATCCATGGAAAACCTCAATCATGGTAGTCGGCCACGGGGTTCGAACCCACATGCCTAACCATTGCGGCTATGAAGTCCGCGACGTTGTCGTCTGTACCACGAGGACTGGGTGACTAGTTGCAAGTTAGAACTACGACTGAATAAATAGTTCCAAACATACGGATGTCATGATAGAATCGGACCAGTCACAAAATTATATCTTCACCAAATATGGAATTCAGTAGCCGAATGACACAGTGTATTCCTTCGTAGCTGCTGAAGAGGATAATGTGTTCTTAATTTATATGTCAAGTACTTTCTAATCGTCGTAAGACTCAAAAGAAAGAATTTTTATCTGCAGGCGACGAGAGACCTTCAACAACAGGTGCTGACAGAGTTAAGCATGAACATTCTTAAATCCATTTGAAGTCATGTATTTTTAACTATTTTTTACTTGTGATAATAAGAATACTCGAATGGGTTTCAATTGATTTTACCTCTTAATAAGTTATCATTATATGTAGCTGCAAAAAAAATATTAAACTGATGAAAGAATTGAAAATATTCATTTATTTTTTATTCTTTGCAGGTTGTAGTATTCGAACACTATTCCCCGGGAACTGAGATAATATTCGCAGATACGCCGAATCTGGGATGAAAGAAAGCAGTAGTTGTCATAGTTGTCATATGTTAATTTCCATAGTTGATGTAGAACCTATGTAGAAATCAATTTCTTTGTAATTAGTATTAAACAATTCAACTATTTTTTGTGTGTTTTATTGCTACCAAGATTTCGTAACGTAAATAAAGGGGCCCTATGGCTCTGGACTAAATAAACACTGGAGACTAAACATTAAATAGCCAAATACATCAGACACCCATGACGATGCGTCGTATTCAAATGTCGATATGGCTGGCTTATTTTATGTTTATATGGGAGGTTCTAGTAATGCAGTATGAATAAGATTATCCAGTTGTTTTAGCTTAACAGAAATTGTTGCGTCGTTGAAAGCAATTCAGATCAATTCAAAGTAACTAAGGATTTATTTTTGAAGAGATTCTGATTAAATTAAAGACTCCTAGATTTCGTTTTACCTCTATCTGCAAGTCGTCGACATTATGTATTCATATTATCTTTATACGATGTATATCTAATTTAACTGTTTTCGGAAGTAATGATTGAAAATTGCTTTCCTATTTCTGAGTATGTCTACTTACGGAAAAAAAAACTTGAATAACGATAACCTTACTAACTAGCTGTCAGAACCGATGGTCGTTAATTTAACTTCAGTTTACATTGAAAGTGGTGCTAAATGTGGGTAATAATTACGAGTTAGACGATTACAAATGTAAAAGCTGTCTTTTTAATGCGTTTCTGTGGTTTCTGAGTAAAGATTGCTCTGTGCTTCTCGTTAGTAATTAAGAGCACCTTTCAATAAGGAAATTGAAAGACCGGAATTGTTTTCCCGAACTGGTTCAGTGATAAGTTGTGCCTTATCCGTAACCGCGAAGAAAAGGCATTACAAACAATAGTTTATATTTTGTAAATTAATCCAATTTTTAATTTTAACAACAATGAAATGTTTATTTCTGAAAAAATAAGTTAGTTTAACAAATGAACACTAATTCTCAAAAGTCACATCACATTAACTTCTGAAATAACGCATACTTACTCCAACTGATTTTAGGTTTCCAGAAACATATAAAAAACAATTAGAACTGAATTTAATATTTCTGAAGTGTTACAGAAATTTGAAGAAGGGAACTTCTCACTTATGCCTTCCCAGGAGGCAACGTACCAAGAATAGATTATACATTCCCTCGCTGAACTGAGATACTGAGACACTGGATTAGAAAGGTAGTCGCACGGGCATCACCAGAAACGATCTGTAATTCCCGACCAACCTCTTTAATAAAATTAAGGCCTCCCGTGCTCCATGTACCACTTGATTCAATTTTCGATCTCAACAAAAATAATCTTAGCAAGTAGATTAAGCACGGTCGCTTCCAGTGACCTAAAATAGTACTATGTTAGTTCTATGTTCCGCGCCTGGACACAAGGATGCAAAATTTGGTGGAAATCGATGCACACATGTAGATTAGTCCCTACATACATACAAACAAACAAACAAATATTCATTTTTAATATATATACGGCAGGTTTCACCACCGCTGGTTAAAAAAACTAACAATCCGTTAAGCGCAATTTAACGTCTGATTAAGGGAAATAGCTGTTTCTCCAACATCGGTTAACTCTAACGGTCTGTTAAAGCTCCCGTTAACTTTAATTATCCGAATTTCTGCGATTAATTATTTAACAGTACGATAGTGATGTTACTCAGAAGTTTGAAAAGGGAAAGAAAGTAAAACATACAATTACGTTATAATAGAATGAATATATACTTTTGCACACTACTGTTCAATACGTTTTATCATCGAAACCCATATTTTAATTAAATAAATTACTAAAATGAATGTTAGGACTTGGTGAAATTTCCAATGCTAATATCAGGACTTGGTGTGGGCACTGTTTGCTGTTGACTTTGTTACGTAATTCGTTAGTGCGTGTTATATTCAAACAGTTTATATTTTAGTTGTGGTGGTTCGAACCTTGGCCAGGATACAAATATCTTGAATGTGATAGTTATATAATATTTTGCTTCTTAAATGCTTTTTATACATTAAAATTAAATTCAATCTATTTACGTATTTTGCGAAATTAACACTCCATATTTTACGGAACACTCAAGAAATTTAACACTTTGTCTCTCCTTTTTAGGGTTCAGCCAGAACTCTGATTTATCCCGGATTTCACCAGATATTCCCATAAAATCTAAATGAATGAAACGAGGGAATAATTTTATTAAAAATTACAATGTTTTGCGCTAAAATCACTGTTAATTATACTCTAGCACCAAGATGGTAGGACCTACTTAATCGTTTGAATGGAAATTATATATTACTTTTTAAAAGTAAAGTAACATATAGTAAATTCGGGTTCCTGAATGCCCAATATAACTTTCCGATTCGTTGTCCCGGATTGGGGTATGGACAATCTGAATACCTGGTGCTAAATGTAGATACAGAAAAGAACAATAAACACACAGGTAACATGTCCCTGTGGTCCAGTGACTCAGGCCCATAGCCAGGGTTTCCTTCTCAGGGGTGGGGATTCCCCCAGGATGTTAAGTTTGTGGGGGGTTAATGTCAAAATTGGGAGGGTGTACGTGAAATTTTGCACGGTTTCTATCGATTTTTGACAGAATTTTTAAAGTTGGTGGGCGTTCTCGAGGATTTGGGGGTGATACCCCCACAGGAAAAGGGTCTGGCGGAATCACTGCTCAGGGTGCATACTCATATTTTTTGTTCACCCGCTCATATTTGTACCGGGTTTCCTCGGGACAGTATTTTTTATTGGATCGTTAGGTTTTCAGAAAGTTTCATGGGCAATAATGAGAGGCTCTAATAATTTTATTTTAGGATTTAGGATTTTAGGACAGTAACACAGTATCCTTTAAGCGGAATTTTAAGTCAAAATAGCTAACCAAAAGGGCAACATTAGATTCTATGTTTGAAATTCGAAAAGCTTCTTGTTTAGACAATGCATTAAAATGTATAATATACTGTAGCCCATGGGCTGGAACAAGCATGTGACATTTATTTTGCTTTCCAAGCTGATGGATATTTTCATGTGTGAAATTTTAGTATGTAACGTAAGCAAAATTTCCTTATCTTTAAAAACGAAACTTTGCTGAAATATTTAAGAAGTTGTTGAAAATCAAACTACGAACAACGTTTCCATATATGAAGAAGTCAGGGAGACGCTATGGGATCTCCCCCCCCCCGGTAAAATTCTCTTCGCCTTATGAAAATCATTTATGTGCGTTTAACCTCATTATGATCGGTGCTCTGTCCAAAATCAGGTCCTGACGCGAAGGTCTGGGGCAAGGTGAACCAAGGGTGGTTTGCAATTGGCTTCCATTGGATGCAGATAAGGTCCTAAGAATAGGACCTACAGTTTAATGTGGATTCCGAACCACTTGAATCAACAGCAAGAATTGAACCCATGATCACGGGTGTACTGGAGAGGCTCGCGCGACCCCTTTATTAAATAGTTACATTTGTTCCGAAACTTTTGTTCAATTGTTATAACTCTTCTGTTCCGAGTCCTTTCTAAAATTATTTGAAGCAAACTCCTGCCTAGGATTCCTTAATTATAAGGCAGCGATCTTTACTAACCACTCAGTCACAGGAACAACTACGGTATGTGTAAAGTAAAAAGTAAAATAATATCTTGAGAAACCCGAAATGTTTCCTGCAACCTGTATTTTGTAGCTTGTGATCCGTCTGCGTTTCGTATGAAACTGACAAAATGGAAATACTGATTAAAAGCATATTGTTACGTGTTTATGTCGATGTTCTCACGGGAACTGGTTGCATGTGTGTCTACTACTCTGTTTCACTATTTACATTTCATGTATTACAAATGTAGGTTGAATCCAGTTTTAACGTATCATAGTAAAAAGAGCGTAACATTGCTTTCCGCACTCAAGAGATGGATAAAAGATTCATCTCTGCTTTACTATAATTTACTATGATAAAATTTTATTAGCATTATATTGGAGGTCATTTGAATACATAAAATTAATTTACACACGTCTTGAACACGTGCAAACATAAACGCCAGCGATTTGTTACTTGATTGTGGACTACACAATTGATTTGTTGCCAATCCTATCGTTTTTATCCTGCCAATCAAAATTCGTTTAGCCTATGAGAAATTTAGAAATCAAGTAGTTTCTTAATTTAACTATCCGTTTGTAAACGGTTAGTTAAATTCGTCACGTCAGTGTTGGTGAAATGGAAAAAAATTATCGATTGATTAAAAACTTAACGCACTGTTAGTTATCGAATGGTGAAGGTACATTTAATCAAAATGGTACATTGGAGAAACGGGTCATTCGCGTCAAGTTTTGGACCGGGTCACTGGATCTGTGCTTGAGTCATGGCTTGTCCCGGTTTCGACACGGTCACGGTGATCCGAGGGGCAAAGCAAAGTTTTTAATTACTTCCTTTCCTTTGAACAACATTTCTTTCAGGGCTGACCGGGATCGGAGTTGTTGCACCTAGAGCAGGAATATACGACGCCGAAAATGCCCAGTACAATATAGTTCCCAAGATCGGGTCAATCGGATCATTCGGATCGAGTTCAGGGTCAGACCGGGTCAGCAAAAATGACCAGATTTTATCTCTGCTCAGATGGTCAAGGGTTGGTTTCGCATTCGAAAAGTCGTGAGTTCGCACCCTGCGACAACTTATTCGAACTGAGATTTTCTCTGCTTATCCTCGGTCCCACGAGGGAAATGGGTACCTTGAATACGGCCAGGGGTGATTTCTATTCAAACTCTCCCATATATGTTGTTGTTACTCTTTGCTTCTATTTGGCCTCTGAGTTGCATGTGCAATTTGTTAAATACCAAAATAGAGACCTAGTATAAATTGGAATTTTATAGGTTTACAATTAACCAGTCCACAGTAGAAACGCAGGTAAAGATACCAAATTACGACATCTATTATTATTATTATTATATAATGATTTCTGTCTAACAAGAAGAAATTCAGTAATTTTCATTATTTTCAATGACCATGTCTTATTTAAAACCGAGAATCATTATGGCCCTTTTTGACTAAAAATGTGGAAGATATAGCCTACGGTACCTACTTGGTTATTACGATGTACCTATTACGAACTACTACGTTCAATGAATCCCACCGAATTTGCGCCCGTAACCAAAAGCACACAAAGTATATTTGCTAACCTTTTAACCAATGCTGGACTGTTATCCTAGAGACGAGCCTATCGACTATATATTCTTCTACCCTCCTAGATACGAGCCTATATACTCTCCTGATCTTCTCCTATAGATAAGAATAGGAGAGTGTCTTATAACTTTCCTGTTCCGGTGCAAATTATAAGTATTTAATATGACCATGAACTTTGGGTGCCAGTTTGAAAGTGACTGAATGAGGTTTGAAACCAACCGTCTGCATATTCGAATTATCACCACAAAATATAGTATCCAAAGGTCACTGCTATCTTACTGTTGAATTTCTGGAAACTTGTACTTTATGATTTGGTTTCCTTGATTCTCTTTACTATGTTTTCATTCCACTACTTTATCTGTTCTTTCTCTTCCCCGTTACTCTCTCTTTCTCTCTCTCTCTCTCTCTATCTATCTATCTCTCTATCTATGTATCTAAATATATATATATCTGAGTGATAGATCCATCGGTTTCCATTTTTGTTGTTGTATGTGTTTAAATTTCTCCCTGCATTATCTTACGTAGACTGTTTCATATCCGTTTTATTATTTCATTTCATCTGTAGTGATTCATGTATATCTAAAAAATCTGTTCTGTTCTCATGTTGTTTGCCAATTTTTGTTACGTGGGAGAGATTGTGACAGGAAAAGATAGATTTACTAGACACGATTTTACGATAAAAGATGTAATTTGGGTGGCCTAACTAAACAGCTTCTCGCATGTTTTTAATGCGAAATGTACATTTTCGTTAATTATTTTATTTGTGAAATAGATATTATGTCGCAATCTTACTTTCTAGATTGATTCGAAAAAAATATTTCAAAATCACGTCCAGTTAGGATCTGTAAACTTGCTAACTGCTCATCTAGATTACAGAAATATAAATCTATTCAAATCATTTAAGATCCCTATGCTCATCGCCACTAAATACTAAATGTTAGCAAACCTCGAACAGAATTATAGCGTATACAACCATTCCATATTCATTATTACAACGAAGGACTCTGCTCATCAAGACATAAAACTTTTGCAACACGTGTGCATGATTACTACAATTCAATACATATTTATGTTAATCGATTTGAAACTTCAGTATATTTTGAGTTAATTATTTATGTTCAATTTATAGCCATTGTGTTTGTACATAATGTTTATATCCATTTCACTTTAATTGACGATTCACGTTTTCCAATATTAGCTTGTTTTTCGCTTCGAAGATCTCAAACGCGGTATTTGAAGCAGCTCCCTTCCAAAATAGCTTTCATTCAATTAACACTGGAAATTTCTGGTATGGAAATTGAATAGCCAATTGGCTTGTTAATTCCGAAATGAGGTATTTAACCAATTGAATAGCTAGGTAACATTGTTGTTTTAATAGTATTTTCGTCCTTAATTTTTTTTTCGGAGTGTAAATGTTTATTATGCATTGTGTGTTTCAAGTTCATAGATATTAATGTCCTGATAGTTATCATCATTAACATAGGTTATTAATTTTTTTATCATATTACAACTCAATCGTCACTTGTGCTCAACAAAATGTGTTTAACAGCTGAAGTCAAATTATTGTTTTAACTTGTTTTATTTATATGTACCATAATGATCAATACATCATGCATACCCTTGTGCAAATAAATATCACGAGTTCCTAATAAGTGTGTTAAAGAGCACAACCCTTTCTAGGGTACTGTAGGGACACAATGAAAAAGAAAACTAATAGTACCGTAATATCTTATCTGTATTGACCCTATAAAGAGATAGGACACTTCTTTTATATTTTCAAATACATTTTACACACCTCGAAGTCAACATTTAATACTTTTCTACTATTTTCTAATGATATTCACCAGTTGAATACTTTTTGTACACTTTTATACGCATTCCCACACAAATGAGGTCCTCAATAAGCAATTTTGGTAACCTAGCGGGGAACTGAAAGTGTTAAGTTGATGGGGGAAAAACCCCTCTCTATCTCAGTGATAGTTTACTGGATTGACCAACTGATCCATAAAAAATACAGTGGATTCTTCATTTGTCGTCATATATATTGTGATACTGAAACGAGAAAGTACAAGATTACTAGCAAATTTTGTCCACGGTGGTTACTTTGGGCACAGTTTAGGCAAAACTAACACATCAAGCTTTTACAAATATTTCTGTTTGTTACATGATTCATACAAGTCTGAGTTTTTGTGCCAATATAGAGCATGAAATTCACTTACTATTGATGTTTGTTCGTATGGTTTGAGATAACAAAATAAAATATATTTCTAAAGTATCTTTTTTTCTTTCAAGAAATGGTTTTCAATATCAGAGGAACTTTGTAACCCTCTAATACCAAAATAGGAAGACTTATAGATAATTTAATTTTATTAGAACATGCGAGAGCTGGACACTGTAATAAAATGTTTGGCTCATTTAACGTCATTTTACTAGATTCTTTTTTCTTTGCTAATTTGTGGTTACTTTGGACATTGTTAAATATTCTCGGGGTTACTTTTCAGTTTATTTATCTATGTGTACGTATTCTGAAGCTGTATTTATATCTTGAATTGTTGAGAAAATTAAATTAAATTTACTTAAATTACTGTGTGATTTTGTCACTTGTAGAAGAACAATGTAATATGTACATGTCATACTAAAACTCTAAACGAGCGTGCATTGATTTAAATAGTTGTGCTGAATGAGCAACAAACTTTCATTTAAATTCTAATCCTAATGCAAGCTCTTATGGATCAAGCTCAACTTGGAGATATCTTTTAGGCTAGCACCTACTAAACATTAATTTTAATTATTTATTTCACACTAAGATTGAAAAACAGCAAGGTAAGGTCTCATGCTCACTTTTTTTACTTGAAGGGAAAGTTATATGTGGGCAGATTTGATCTGTCACATGAATATATTATGTGAAAATCTTTGGAAGCGGCTTTTGGTTTGATTGAATCTTAAATACCTAACAAATTTCAAATGGGACAACTGTGTTTCAGTTACATATATGAACTAGATGGGCAGTAACATTTTTAACTTGGACTCTTAGACGGACTTAACTTTTGACATCGACTCAAATTCAAGTGATATTGATTCCGTCAAAACTCAAATGTTTTAAGGACATGAAGCGACAACAATCTGATATCATTTTCTATTAATATCTTTACTCAAATTGATAATACCATATCAAGCATCGGTTCACGATGTTAATGTTTTTATTCTTCCCATACACCAAATAATGACGTTAAATGCTGGGTTTTGGTGGTGTTAAAAATCTACGACCCAAACTAAAATGTTCACCATCAAATAATTGAAATAAGATATTCTTTCTCATTTCCATTTGAAAATTTATTAACACTTTAATTTTAACCAATTACTTGTTAAAGCAATAACTACAGTATAGTGACTACAGTGAGTGATAGTATCCGATCTATCAAGTCAATGGGCATAAAATGATTAAAGTACCCACAGAAACGTACTCTTTGCTTCCCTTTAACCATATTTTCTGTTACAGCTTAAAAACGCATTTTTCACTTTT
>JAGDQP010033996.1:1846-20367 GCA_022664845.1 Lepisma saccharinum | reverse complement strand
TGTAACTATTTATTTATCATCTAGATACATTATAGAGTCATTTTAAACTAGACTGTAACAGGATTTAGGACAAACAAAACTATACAGAGGATTTAGAACAAACAAACTATACAGAGGATTTAGAACAAACTATACAGAGGATTTAGAACAAACAAACTATACAGAGGATTTAGGACAAACAAAACTATACTATGAGAGTGTAAATCATGATACTAAGTATTTTGTATGAGATGATTATTTGTTTGCATGAGAAGTTCATTGACCCTCTTGTATGCTACATCAAAGACAAGCAAATTCTACATACGTATGAAAAGAGACGTCTTCTCTTCTACTCTTCTTTAATTTATATCTTGTATTGGTACAGATCGCAACAGCACATGAAGTCCCCGGCATTGTCAAAGAATACACAAACACACATTGAAAACAAAACTACACTCGCAGCACACAATAAAGAAAAAAATAAACACACCAATTCACTTTAAAAATAAATTCACACAAGCGGACAAAGGAACTGCAGCATATTCATCTGGCATCAACAGCCAACTGGCCTTCAGTGGCGTCACGCAGCGTTGTTTACTTTCAACAAGGCAATCTCTTTCTAGGAACGTTGCACAAAGCCCCGTAGAGTTCAATGAAAATATTGAGCGTTGTTATTCTACTGTTTAGTGGTTATTGCAGTTTCTAATGTCTCTCTGCAATCTACTTATTTTTCTTCTAAAAATCCAGGATGTTCCATGAACCATAAATAACAGGTTCTTATGTCAACAAACTATCGTGATGCGAAATTGGGAACTACTCTAATGAAGAAGTAGGGGACTCAGATCCCTAAAGCTAGATTGAATTGAATTCATTTTTGACCTTTATGCACCTTAGGCATCGGTCGGGATAGGGGAAAGGTTAAGGCCCTACTTAAGTTGCCATTCGCCTGGTGAAACTGAGGAAACCATGGAAAACCGCTGTCAGGATGGTTAACCGAGAGGTGGCGCGAATTTGAATCGCTCATCTCGCCATTCTGACAGATTCATGGTTTAGGCAGTTCCACTAGGCGAGTACAATGTTACTTAGAATGTAGGTCCTGCCCTACCGTGGCACTGGAAAAGTACTCGCCTATTGACAACAGTCCTCCGACATCATATGATGGGCTTCGTTCACAGATGACTATCCATATCCAGTATGTTAAAAGAAATAAAAGATTTAAAGTATGAGTTGTTGACCATGTGTAGTCCACATCTTTTACTTTACCCATGAGAACACAAATCTGATTGTCCGGGCATTAAGTGAAAGTACCACTGCGGCACTCGACCATTTGGGGTAAGAAACTATACGTACGTAGTTATTAATAATTTATGATGTACAAAAAACACGGAGTGGAGCATAGTACATTGTATGAAATTTGAGACTGCATGGCTGCATTCTGGATACTATAAAAACTTGTCCGCGTGAAAGCTAGAATTGCAAACTACGAATTCCTTGATAGTACGTGGGCCAAGTGCGAAATTCTGACCAATTTGTACCATTCAAGGTGGCAAAACTTCATCTATGGTACATTATTTGCCACTATCCCAGGTACAAAGAATGGCATGATAACCTTCTGTCAGAAGTAATAGAGGTCAGAAGGTGCCCTCCCGTCCACTTGGGGCCTTATTGTTGACTTCCATGAGAATACCCATTGCTACTACTGTAATTGTTACACACTTAAAATGCATACCTCATTTTGTTCGTATTTAAATAGGTTTTCCAATGATATTAGTTTCATGTGGCTATGACGTGTTGAGGTGGGAATATGAATTTTTCGGAAAATTTTGTGTAGAAATTTCCCTTGTAGAAACTTCTGTTTCTTCTTGGGGCCGTATTACTGCACAAGTGAAAAAAATGACTATTTAGAAATACAATATACTTTGATGTATCCGTGATAAATACCCCAAGTTTCATTACAATTGAATGAATACATCGATGAAAAATAAAAATCCTATGAACACCTCATATGTACTGGTTTTGCAGGAAAGGATCTTCATTGCAAAAGTACCTATAAGTCATACAGTTTACACATATTTACAGTTTATACCTAATTATGTTTGCGCTAGAACAGGCTTTCCAATTAGGGCAGTCACATGGGGCTATGATGTATCGCGGTGATAAAATAGAGATTTTTTAAGAAAATTCCCTTTTTACGAATTTTGAGCCCCTGTGGCAGCCCTATTGGTCCATTGATGGTGAAAACGAATATCTCAAAAAATATTTTGGGTATACGTAATAAATCCAAGTTTTATTACAATTGAATGAATCTGAATGTATCGATTAGGAAGAAAAATTCTATAAACATTCTATACATGTAATGCTTTTGCAGCAGCAAAGGATCTTAATAAAAGTACCCGTAACTACGACCGTAATTGTCACACACTTACGATTTGTACCTAATTTTGTTTCTATTAGAACACGCTTTCCAATTACCCTATTTGCATGGGGCTGTGACGTCTGTGTGCGAAGATATAGTGACTTTTCCGCAAACAAAAAGGCATTCATTGTTGGGATATTGATGTTATATAATTTATATTACAAACTCAGATACATACAATGTGTTTGTATTTTATTCGGAATTAAGGTTATATTTTATTCACTTCACAGAAGCTGGTAGATAATGTATAATAATGGTTTATATAACAAACTAGGATACAATTTGTTTCTGTTCTAATAAAACATAAATGTGAATATTTTATCTAGTGCACTGGAACCTATATTTATGTTACATAATACTTTACATAATTGAAGACTTGTCGTAGAAAACACTGAAAGTGCCAAAACTAAAAAGTTTGAGGAGAGCATAAAAACATATGAACACGAACTAATTCTGCTTTGTATTATTAACAATACATGTATTCTAACATTAATCATCACACCTTTTATAGTACAGAAAAATAATAGAAATATTAATGATACAAAAGACCTAAATTTGAGAAACAAGAGAAAAAGTTGTTGAAAACAATGTAGGTGCCAGTAACTTGTAAGTGTATGTCCACAGTAGGATATCAAAGTAAACACTGAAAGTCCACTGTCTTCTGTAGCATAAAATATAATATAATACAGTTCTGAGTTTCTGAATGGTAAACTAACGTTTAAAAGAGAATCATTTTCAAAATCAAAATACCCAATGCTTATATAATATTAATCAGAAGAAAGAAAGTGTGAAGCAAGTGATTTCAAAGTATTATTGTAGCAGATCATGATAAGATTTATGGTATTTAGTGTCTATTAATGGAAGCATAGAAAACAAATCTTTCTTTTTCTCTGCAGATAGTTGAGGAACCTTTTCAGATTTCGGGAGTTCATCCGGTTAAAAGCTAATATCAGCAGACGGTTTGATGATGTTTGTTTTTGTCCACATTTGTGTGTCATTTAACGTTATTCTTGATTTCACTGCTTTTGGATTATGGCTCCTCAGTTTCATCCAACTGATCTTCCGTATTGCTAAAGTTGCAATGTTGAAAACTCTGTTAGCAGTAGTAGCTACATGATAAAAATCTTCCTTCATAGATACAACTGTGATTTTTTTTTTGTCTAGCAGATCATATTATGTCTTCAACTTCACTTGGAACCATCACATTCATTTTCTTCTTCCTTTTCTCGATGACCCCAAAGTCCCGATCACAGGGGAGGTAGCCATGTCCGGAAATAATTACTTTCATTTCAATGTGGTCAAACATCTTGTGTAACAAAAATTTTAATGTAGCTAAAACCTTTTTGTTCTTATTTTGGCCACAACAGTTGTCACACCATACGATGATTTTTTTTTTATTTGTGAATCCAGGCATAGTAAGAACCTTCAATATACATGAAGAAATCTCATTACCACCCCTACTGGCTATCCCTTCATGCCAAGTGTACATAATTATAAGAGGCATTATTATCACCGACGTGAATGCAAAAATTGTATGTAGACAGTTGTCTTGCATAGAACATATTAGTGTGTGTTAACGTTGGCACAAATATCACTTGTTGCAGATCAATGCAAGTGACACAGGTATCACTAGATGGTAACTGGGCTCTTCCTATATCTTCGCGTAGCAAACTCTCTGCTTTCAACACTCTTTGCATCTCCGTAGTATCTTCACCTTTCTCAGCACACTTAATACGCATATGTAATTTATCACATGTTCTGCACGTGTCAGCGTGGTTGGCCAAACTTAATATTTGGGATGGACTTGAAACTTTTTCATAAACTTATGTGACAAATTTCTCTCAGGGTGCTTTATTTTCAAAGCTTCAAATAGCTTACTAAAATTTAAGTCAGAACTCAAATATTCGAATTTACTTTTCTTGCGACTATAGTGGCTTCCCTGTCTAGGGAAACTGTTTGTGTTCTTTCACGCAATTCCAATCATCTTCTGTATACTTTACCCTATGCTCATAACATTTTGGATTCTTTTGTCTTTATAACAAAGGTCACCCAACTTCTTTTTTGTTTGTATTGTTTGCAATCTTTGACTAGACAGAGCAAAAATAGACTTAAATGTCTGGCTACGTACCTGCTGGCATAGGGACAGTGTACGTAAAAGTAGTTTGTCGTCTGCTCGCTGCTGCATCATCATATTTTCCATGACGTCGTCGAGCAATGCTAGCAATTTGAATACGATTCATAATGTATGTACCTTGTTCTTCCGCAGACAACTTGAAGTACGATAGATGTAAAAGTTTCGTTATGTTTATCCAATGAACGGCAATCATAACCACACTTACATGAAAATAACTTGGGCGACTTACCTTTACGAGTTTCATATGGTTTACATCTTTCCCGCAAACTCCTTGCTACCTTCATTTTTTGTCGAACTGTATGCGCATCATTATTTTCACTCATATTTCACAGTATTTTACACTTGTAACACATAACACACACGATGTACGTTGCCAAATGGAATACGCACTCACGTTTGAAACTATACGAGCAACACGCTATGAGCGTGCAGTACCGTATCAAAATCACCACTGGCACTTTCATTGTTTTTAACATCTGATAACAAGAGTCTTACATATGCTGCCATCTTTTGAGGTAACGTTTGAACTACTTACAGTAACATATTGGACTATCCGTGTTTACTACGGTATTTGGGATGAGACATACAGTATTTTAACATAGCAAAATAAAATTTGCTGGTTGTGGCACTTTCAGTGTTTTCAACAGCAGGTCTTCAATTTTGGATAACATGAAATTATCATGTTATTCGTTTCTGGTTCAATCAAACATTAATATTCGTATTTTATTTGGCTAAACATAAACATATAAATGCATGGCACACAATACTTCGCACAATAACATTAGATACATGAATTTGTTTGTTTTAATATGATGCTTTTATTATATACGTGTAACTTGTTTGTATTTTAATGAAACAGTAGTATATACATTTTTTATATGCAGAAACAGAGGAGCATATGTTAAAATATTTCTGATTACATAGTATAGACGCAAATAATTGTTTATATTTTAGTTAAAATATATGTAATTAATGTCCAAATCTTTTTCATCATTATTCATTTCCACTCTCAGAATCACCAAGTTCTTGTGAATCTTGTGTTTGATTTTCACATGAACAATTTGGGAAATCACATGATCGTTTACATTCGCATATAATCAGATCTAGCCTTTGGGGCTGGAGGTTTTCGCATCCATTCAGTTGAAACTTAGTTTCCATCCAAAACTCATCCGAAGTTCTTGGAATCTGATGTACATGGAGAACTTTCCAATACACGTCTCCAAATTGCTGCTTGATAATTTGCTCGCAATGTGTGCATGAACAAACAATCCTGGTATGGTGGAAGCTGATCAGATTGAACCTCACCCTTCATATCAGGTAACGGAGGTCATTTACTGAATTTGTTGTAGTAGTAGACATATACATATCACATACAATTTTTTCCACAAGTCTCACATAATGTTCAGAGACCTGTCACGACCTCCCCATTCCAGTAAATGTTGCTTAGTGACATAGGTCTTTTCTTACCTGGTAGAAAGCTATCAATTTTCCTTTTCCTACAAAAGCACTCACTGAGTCACAACCTGTAAACATAAAAACCAACACGAGCCTCACAAGTAGTTCTTCCAAGAGTACTTGAAACTTCGGAAATTTCAATATATCTAATGTTAGATTTGCATGTTCAAACCCTAAGATCAGTACCAACAAACACATCAGTGTCTTCACTACATATTACTGTTGAAGATACATCCCATTTTGATGCGTATGAAGCATGGGATAGAATAAGATTGTGTGCCTCTTCATATGTACATGTTAACTCGGGCACAGACACCCAACATTCTTCTGTAATTTTGAAACATTTTTCTTCAGTAGTCTCATAAAATATCTTACCTTGAAGTTTTTGTTTAAAATTAGGGAGTTTCCACTACTGAACAAGGAATGTAAGTTCAGTTTTATTGTCAATGGATGAAAGAAACTTCTTCCATTGTTGGATTTTATGACATGGAAAGAGATTCTTGAATTGAAGACTTTGAGAACAGGAGTTACGCCTATCTCTCTCCTCACATTTTTTATTGATATGTTCCTGTAGGCATCGAAAACCATGTGGATTTCTTAAAAGTCTCTTCCCATTCTATCTATATTATCCCAAGATAAAGTTGTTGTAACACTGGGTACGATGTTCCGTGGTACAGTTACAGTCCTCTCAGTGAAAGCCATCTTTTATATACATAATGCTGTGTCTATTCCTTCCAGTTTGGAGTATGAATTGCTGTGTCCTAGACGATTCAATATTGTTATCAATTCAACATTGCCTGTAAGAGACTTTACAGCAAATGCCAGACATATTTCTTTTGGAGCTTTTATTTTTGCATGACTGACTGCACATATAACATCTTGCCTTAGTGATGAAACGCACAAATCCACTTTGGTAGGAATGTTATCCTTTTTCTCTGACCCAGTCAGTCAAACAGAAAAGAACTTAGATGATGCAGGCACAATCAAGTCATCATTAATATTTTCAATATTTGGCAGCCAACATTGCACTGATTTGTCATTATGAATAGTAGATTTTAGCTACAGAGCTGTTGTTACAATGTCGTCTTTTAACTAGATTTTAAATCTTCAAGTTCTGTTTTTAAGCCTTTGATTTTTTTTTGAATTCAGCTACAGATGGATTGCCTGGGCATAGAAGAAGTCTGCCATTATAAGATTTAACCATGTGTAACAATCCTGGAATTTCATTTTCAAGTGTGGGACGTGTGTGTTTCTTGGTTGACTCCGTAACATACTGATGCCATAACTTTTTATAATTGTGATCAATTTACTTGTTAATTCAGTCATCGAAACTACCCTTCGAAAAATAAACAAATCGTTTCTAATAAACTGAAAGAGCTCTTCAAAAGCAACTTTGACTACGCCGTCATAATTAATAACACTTTCATCAAAGAGTTATATACTTTCTTCACTAATAGTACATCACACTTTATGTAGTACCAATAACAAGGTCTGTGGTGGTGGCATTCTACTAGGTACTAAATCTCTACTGAGAATACTAAGCACTCTTGTGTCCATTTTCACTGATGCTGCATCTCTCGTTTGTAAGCGCGCAGTCCACAACATTGAACAAGTGGGCTCCCTTCTACGTTGTCCTTTCAAATATTTGGAATGTTTTTCACAAGAAATACACTTTGCCTCATAAACTCTGCTTGAGAATGGAAAATCTCTTTTCAAATGGCATGTGGCATTTCGATCTTCATCTAAAGTCTGATTTTCATTAATTTTTCATAGAGTGCAATATTTTTTTCACTGTGAAAATACTTCGGCATTTTCTATAACAAATGTCTGGGATATCACCATGATTTTGCAATGTTCAGGATAGGCTCATGTTGACCAATTTCTGCAGCATGTAACAATGTTTTCCAGGGTTCTATTCCTTGTAGGTGCACAAGATTTATATCATATTTTTCATTCGTAATATGTATAATACAAGTCTCCCAGCTACGCTTTTTGGAACCTCTTCCATTATTGGTTTCTTTCACACCTGAAATCAAATAAAAAATTAAAATGTTAATACTAGTCAGCAAACCTTTATATCAAATGAGGCATATGCGCGAACAGAAGTCTATGTTCTATGTTAAAAAATAGCACATAGACTTTTGTTCGTGCATACGATTCAAATGATCACTTAAATTAAAAGAATAGAATTTCGAACTATTGTTTCCATTAAAGATTGCATGGTAAAGTTTGTAAATTGTTCAAAAATAATTAATTCGCTAAATGTCAATACAATTTAGTTCTAAGACCATTGATGAATATTCATTACGAGCTTAAAAATAAGGGTCACTTGGTAGATTTATATGCACCACATGAACTTAGTCTTGCTGACGTTCAGTGTATAACCTTTGCCCTATCAGTTACATATTCGTACTATGTCACCTTATTTAAAAACTTTTAGTGAGTACTATTAAAATACACCCCCACAACTAAAAACGTTAATTTTTATGATTTAAATTAATAAGGAAGTTTGAAATTTCAACAGTTTGACATTTTGTCTTTTGTTTGACCCTAAATCTATTTCTTACACAAGGTTATCATAACGTTTTGTCATGTGTGGACTATCGGCAACAATCTGCCATAGGCAGAATTTTGCCACCTTGAATGGAACCAATATCTTGTCTGGCTCAGGGAATTTTTATATGGAATTTCCCGAAAACTCAATATTTTCCTATTTCAATACGTCATAGCCCCATGCAAATAGGGTAATTGGAAAGCGTGTTCTAATAGAAACAAAATTAGGTACAAATCGTAAGTGTGTGACAGTTACGTAGTAGCTATGGGCACTTTTATTATAAAAAGTCCTTTGCTTCTGCAAACCATTACATGTATAGATCGTCTATAGAATTTTTCTTCGTAATGGATACATTCAGATTCATTCAGTTGTAGTTAATTGGATTCATTACGTATACCCAAAATATTTTTTGAGATATTCGTTTTCACCATTGGGGGGGGGGGGGGTCAAAATTCGTAAAAAGGGAATTTTCTTTAAAAATCCCTATTTTATCACCGCGATACGTCATAGCCCCATGTGATTGCCCTAATTGGAAAACCTGTTCTAGTGCAAACATAATGCAAAGTGCATAACATAATGCAAACATAGGTATGAACTGTAAAAATGTGACTATTACTGTATGACCTATATGTACTTTTGTAATAAAGATCCTCTCCTGCAAAACCATTACATATATATGGGGTGTTCATAGGATTTTTATTTTTCATCGATGTATTCATTCAATTGTAACGAAACTTGGAGTAGTTATCACGGATACATCAAAGTATACTGTATTTCTAAATAGTCATTTTTATCACCTGTGCAGTAATACGGCCCCATGGAAGAAACAAAAGTTTTTACAAGGGAAATTTCTACACAAAAGTTTCCAAAAAATTCCTATTATTCCCACCCCAAATCGTCATAGCCACTTGAAACTAATATCATTGGAAAACCTATTTAAATACGAACAAATGAGGTATGCATTTTAAGTGTGTGACAATTACAGTAATAACTATGGGTAACTTTTATGCTTTCGAAATTATGAAGAATATGTTTCTTCTGCTTTGGACAATGGGAATTCGGGAACAGCCTTTCTTAGTTGCTCCTCGATTTCTTTGACAGCAGAAAAACTCGATGTATGTTACATTCATCAGATTCTAATATATTTATTCAGGACACTATTGGCTT
Source organism: Lepisma saccharinum (assembly GCA_022664845.1). Taxonomy (NCBI): domain Eukaryota; kingdom Metazoa; phylum Arthropoda; class Insecta; order Zygentoma; family Lepismatidae; genus Lepisma; species Lepisma saccharinum. The sequence continues at coordinate 10,662 of JAGDQP010033996.1, read as the reverse complement.
GAGAACATACATTAGCTTTTTAACTGTCACTCAGAAAACCTCATCGTCAATCAACCTTGCTTTGTGGTCTTTGATAAATGCTGTATATCTTGCAGTGGTTTCATGAACAGCTAAGTTCTGTAGAGTGACTTTTGTAGCTTTCAAACTTTCAAGAGATTTTAAATAGCTTCCCCAACGGGTTTTTGCATGTGTGTATGTTTTTCTCATTGTTAATTGCATGGAAAAGTGCTTTCAAGACCTGAGTATTTCTAACAGTTTTAATGACGTCTATAACATTTGCCAGAAATGATGAAATTGAAGAACACTTCAAAATATCACTGCAGACGAAGTTCAACGTGTGTGCTATACGTGATAATGGTTGCAAATGGGGATACTTCTCTTGGACAAGAGAAAAAGCCTTCTGCATATTTGCCGCATTATCACCGATGAGAACAAAGAATTTGCTGGGGTCGCATTTTTCAATGACATCAATTACTTGATCTCTAATGTATTCAGCAGTGTGACGGTTATCTTTCGTGTTGATAAAATGAACAAATACTGGATGAGCCTTTGTAATAATGAAGTTGATTATTCCCTCATTGCGAACACTACTCCAACCGTCGCATTGAAGATTTAGATACTCCGACTCTTGTAGCTCTACACACAGCTGTGTTTGCATTTCATTAAACTGGGCATCAAGTTGCCAATGACTTTCTATCTGGAAGTTTGAATGACGGTCTTAGCCGCTTGAATAAATATATCCAGAGAGGATGTTCCACCATGGACAATGGCGCTCCAGTTACGTAGGCAGCTTTCGCTAGCATTCTTTTTAACATTGTCTGAAAAGATAAAAATATGGTGTGAAATAAGCCACCTTAGGTTGAACACGTATCCTAACCTAACCCACTAATAAATACATTCAGCTCTCTGCACTTCAGTAATTCATTCGTTTAATTTCGATGGAAACTTAATAGTAACAAACGTTCTAATGAAAGTTACTGACGTATTGATTAACTTGTTAGTTCTCTAACGTAAACCCTTGGGAATTTGGATGCAGGTCTTAAAGTACCACTCCTTTCTTAAGTAAAACACGTAAATATTTTCTTGCATAATCATCTTAACTCTTGACCATTCCTTCTTTTTTAACTTATTTGAGCATTCGGCCCTTATTTTACAAAATATAAATGTTTCAGAATACTTGTACTGTGTTTGACCAAACTCTTTTCACGTATAGTTTTTTAACTGGTTTTACAAAGTCATATGACAAGCTCTTGATTTATGTGAAACAAAAGTACTTGTACACTAGTAGCAAATACTTGTTCAAACTTTAAAAGACACTTTTTGCTTGTCACGTACGCTAGTATTTTCATGTAACAGAAACTTGTACATTTTGGATGTTTCCATAAGTGATCACTCGGATAAATCGGATTACGTGAAAATGCATGTACTTCTTGGAACCAAAATATTTACACTTATATACTCGCATAAGAAAGTAATTGTATATAAGAAAATAATTGTTACATTAATGACATAAGTAGTTACGTGTCCTTTGCCATTTGCTATTTCTATCTGAAACTAACCTAAGCTTGAGAGAAGTTATAGGCACCGCGGGACAGCAAACTACTCCCTTCCCGCTCAGCCCAAAACGTAACTTGATATGTGATGTGTGTATGAGCTCATTAACCCATAAACTTAGACGTGTTATGCTTATGCATATGTACTTACGTTTTCATCAGCTGTCATTGTATCCATTAAAGAGGCAATGCTACTGGATGAACTGTGGTCATTCGTGGAGGAACTCTTATATGAAACTGGCATCAAAGTTTTACCAGTCACCCTCGTCACTAAAGAGTCATCACTGCTCTTATTGGTACTACAACTTGGAGGTGGTTCACTTTCACTCACTTGTCCCGTTGTAGTATTTAGCCAACAATCAGCCAAACTTCTCCCATGTAAACCTTTAAAAATTGTTTTCTTCATGCTTTCAGGACACTTGAAACATTTATTCACATGATCTGACATTTTATTCACATTCGCATGTTTATAGTTTTTACCACAGTATTTGCAGTTTACTGATTCGTACTTCACTTCGTACATTATATGCACTCCGAACATTACTTTTCTTTCTACCCATTTTCAGTTTTTTTCTCTCCCTGAGTAGAAGAAAACTTAGGAAACTCAACTAAGCTAGAGGCACGTCTACTCTAATGTCTCACCTCAGTATCAATACTTAACTAAATTGAAGCAGTGTTACAAGAGTTGGTTGAAGCAGTGTTACCAGATATAATTTATGAGTTTCCAGTGTTGCAAGTTTGATTCTTTCTGTAACCACATTTGTATCTCGAAGATTTTTTTCTGCTATTTTAAAACACACAATGTCTTCTTATTATGTAATCTTTTTCTTACAGTTTGTAATAAATGCCCATTTTTTGGGTAGGTAAATAAAATTTCGGTATTTACTGGGTATTTACCAAAATATATTTTTCCTACACAGTGGGTAAATACCCGTGTCCCATCACTAGACCTAACCAGGTAACCAATTAGAATGGAAAATGGGGATGCCAGCAAATTTTTTTCAAATTTTGAGTTTCAGGTAGCTACATTTGGGCATTATAATCGCTCAGTATTGATTGTGTAGGGGTTGTATAGCTGCGAAGTGTTCAGTGAGGTCAGCGTGGGGGGTAATGACAAGCTGACTAGCTTGCTTGGACGAGCTCTAAGATTTTTCCTCGGTTTTCTTCATACAACGTACAAATCATTGGGTAGAAGTTCATGGCCATGTTCTTTCTAGATACTCAGCCCGCGAATGTGGGAGAGCTGAATGACACCATTAGTTTTCCCAGCGGTCCCATGTGGCAGTACTGTGAAATGATTATTGTACTTCACCCTTACCGTCTGTTACCACCCTAATAAATAAAAAAATGACTATCACTATTTATGTACGATTATTTAAGTTCGCATTTTGCCTTTGCACTATTCAATATTAATTTATGAATCTTGAACCACTGCTCTAACTTGCCTAAATCGTTATCAATTACCTTTTACGCTAAATCAAATGTTAAGTATGATTATATCATCTGCAAATAATATATACTTTGATTCACTTAGAATTTCTGGTAAATCATTAATGTATAATGAAAATAGTAGTGGTCCTAAAGTAGATCCGTGTGGTATTCCATAATTTACCGTTTTTAAGTTTGATGTCGACTTACTAACGTAGGTGTATTGCTTTCGATTTTGCATGCAGCTTTTGTAGGAACGTATTCCACAACAATCTTAGAATTTACCGTGTCGAGTTCTTTATATATATATATATATATATATATATATATGAATACCCATATTACATACTCACGATTACGTATCCAACTCATCAAGGAGTTGGATTAGTTTTCTTCCTCTTCTGCCCTCAGCCATACCTTCAATTGCATCCATCTGCATACAGTCTCCATGCAGCTAATGTCCTACCTCTATTTTCTCTACTTGCCTTTAGTATTGTTCATCTCTCACCTACTTTCTTCAGTACTTTCTCATTGTGCATCATCTGTGTTTAGCTGATTTTTCCATTCTCCATGTGCCTTTGGTGCAGACCAGGAAGATTACAATTGATTTTTCGTTCAGTGATTACGAATATAATCGTACTGTACTGTTGATACAAATATACTGTAAAAGCCATTATACTGTACACAAAATGAATTTCGACCACGTTCCGACACATTCGATATGATCGAATTTGACAGAAGTGTTCTTCCTTAGTAGTACATGCCTATAAAAATAGCTTTTAAAGTGGTATTTTCAAGTTTTAATTCAAGGTGAATGTCGAATGGAAGTAAGTATAAAGTTAGATGACATTCTTCATTTTTTTTGTGTGTGTGTTCTTTGTAATACTGCGTTCGTTACGTAATTGCTATAGTAGGAGAATCTACAAGATGGTATCAAAAGGAAATCTCTCTGTGGCGGCTGTTTGGTGACAGTACCAGGTACAGTTCCGCACCAGGCGTCAATGGCTTAGACGTTTGTTAGTCACTCTGCCGTGTGGTGTTCATCTGTGTGCACTAGAACCATGCTACTGGCGTTTTTGTTACCATATGTTCATGTCGTCCTGTGATTTTACCATGGATTCGAAATTGGAACAAATAACCAATGGAAAACTGCGTGAAAATGAAAAAAGGAGCCACCGAGACCCTTAAAGTTTTTCGTAAGACCTATGGCAACGAAGCCAATCCAAACCCAATATTTTTAGTGGCAGTCGCGATTCAAGAAGGGTCGGACTTCGGTGGGGGTAGCGATAAGACGTTAGGACCACGCAGCAGCACAAGCGCCGATAGTGTCGTAAAATTCAACAGTGTGGGTGTAATTATAGTCACATCTTTTATCAATTTATTTATTATGATTAGCCGACAAGGCTCTTCACATCAACATAACGAAGAACTAAAATATAGTGTGATAATTTCAACACTCAAACAGTGCCTTCCTCAGACTAAACCTCTTCTAGTGTGGGGAAGGCACTATTAGGAAACTGTTACCCAGTTACTTTTCTAAGTTAAATGTTGAAGCCTTGTCAGCTGATTATTAAATTCGGCAGGTGTGCAGATCGCTGAATTATCTTGCGGGAAGTTGCTGACTAGTTTAGATTTCATTTGGAACGGCTTAAGTGATCCTCACAAGTGATATGAACATGAATCGCATCGCTGTCAAGTTTCTCTAGAGTATTGAGTCCTGAACAGAATGAAGCACCATGTGGACGTCTGCAAAGTAAAGTAGTGAACTTATTGCCGCGCAGTCTGGAGACAGAAACCTTATACTACATCCTTTAAGAAGTCATTTGACTAAGAAAAAACATTCGAAAAATTCACTGTTAGTGTATGCCAGGGGTCGGCAAACTGCGGCCCGCGCAATCAAATTACTGTATGTGGTCCGCGTAATGTCGTAATATACGAGTAATCATTACTCAAACTGCTTAAATTTGTCGTATTTATTATTCGCTTCTTATGTTTAAGTATGAAGTAAAGAAACAGAGAATGATGATTTTTAAACAGTAGGGAAGTTCAGATATTATTCCAATAAAAATGACTTGCATACTTTGTATACTTTTATGTGTTGCTTCCGACTCTGGGTAGCATTTGTGCGAATAATCAACATGGAATATTCATTATATCACATCAATAATATCAAGTTCCACCTTTCGTCTTCAATGTATTAATTCTTCTCCCTTTATAAAAGCTAAACAATTTTGACCTATTGCATGAATTGGTATTTGGTTATTATGAGATAATAATAAGACGCCACTATGACACCGAACATAAGGATAAGTGTGACGGATTGAGAGGTGAGCTCAGGAAAAGTAATATTTTAAGAAGCATGAGCTTGTGCTAGTTTTATTTATAGTGGGAGAATTTATAGCCAAAACAGGCAGGCCTTTCATTGATTAGAATTTGTGAAAAATTCCGAAGTAATAAAGCTCGGTTTGCAAGACGCTTGCTTAACATCCTTCTTGTTAACCAGGAACTATTCATTCTATCTGTATAATGTGAAATTAATTGCATTGTAATAATTTGCCGAAGTTAAACAGTTAACACACAAGGCATGTAACATGCAAGGTATTATTCACACATCATGTATGCTAGTTTCACTAATATTTAAGTTGAACATTAATGTAAAGCTCGTATTTTGTACATGTCTCCATTTCTCTAGCAATGTGGCCCGCGTTTCTTAAAGAGTTAACGTGATTTGGCACACAACTATCTCTTAAAAAGTTTGCCGACCCCTGGTGTATGCAATATAGGGAGTGAATTTATGAATTTGTCTAAAACTTTATAGAAAGCTCCCGATGCAAATTAATTTTTAAAATTAATTCGTGTTCGTTGGAACATGTTTTTTTCTTTTCTTTTTTGCATATTTACGTTGTAACGTCACTCGCATCTTGCGAGATTCGCATATCCATGTACGATGCATATGTGACCTCCCCACTTGATTATATCAACTCACCCTTTTGGAATTTCTCAATATTTCTGTATCTATAAATTTTATGAAGAAATTTTTGCTATATGAAAATGTTTGGGATATCAAATTAATTCAAGAATATTGTTATTATTTTTAACCATATGATACAAATCAAAGTCCTTTTTAGTTATTAAGAAATAATAAAGCAAAGACATTAAAGAAATATGTAATATCCGTGTTCGGCAATACGACCTTCGACGATTAAAGTCGAACATTTTGTATAAATATAGAATTTCTGTGTAAATAATTGAGTATTCTGTGGGCTTCGGCCCAAGCATGGAAGGATAAATAAAGTTAATCATGTGAAGTTTTTTTTATCTCTTTTACACTTACCCCATTATGCATGCTTATTAGTTGTTAGTCTCGCTCGCCTCCTTCAAACAGGAAGGCGACCATTGCATGTATAGTAATAGCCAGGACCCATCTTCTGCATCTACCATTGGAATAGAGCTCATATGCGGAAAGCCAGTAACAAGTCCACGACGCATATTGGCTATCTTTGGACTACAACGATATAAAAACCCTGAGATTTTGGAAAGAATTAAGATGATATTAATATTCTCGGAACCAATCTTAAACCTGCCAAAATTTAGTTATTTATTACCTTTTAATACAACGCTTACACTAGTTAGCTTGAATCCCATACTTTAAGGCGTTTATCATCAACACATGCTCTTCAATCCAGCGCTGTGCAGTGATTAGTTAAGTTAATTGTATCTCACGTGTTATGATTTCACGAACTACACCTCTAACGTGTGAGAGGCTCTGCATGGTATGAAGAGAAAATACTATTATTGCCTTGTAATACGGGATTAGAGATGCTCAGTATACGTTTCGTAAATTCGGTAGTTTCCAGCGCCATAAATTGCTGTAGCAAAATTTGTCTACGGAGTGTATTACAATAAATATACTATTATCATACACCTTGTGTTAAGTCAGCGGAGAGAGCATAAGAATCTTGTTTCGTCTCTTTGCTGTAGATAATTGGATGTTCCAAGGAGTATTTTTTTTTTTTTTTTTTTTACAATTTTCTGAAACAGACACTTACACATTTGTGAGTTACATTCTTCGTATACATATTTCCTAGTTTCATTCAATCAGTTCTGTTTCTAAAAAATAATTTGAGTTTCTTTTATGTTCAGACGTGCGTTTAACATCCATGTGCTTATCAAACTTACGTGTACGTTTTATTTAGTGTTGAAAGATTCTTTTGTAGATGTATTGTCAAAGTGTTTATTTCGCCTTCTGTCCACTGACTTCTTTTCTCGATTTTTTCGAGTTCTTTTGCCGTCACGTTCTTTGTATATATATCTGCTAGTGCTCTTTTCTTCCTTTTTCCTTTGCTTGCCGCCTCTCCCAGATCTTGGCTTGGTTGTGAGAAGGCGCGGTGTGCATCGGTGCGGATCGCTACCTGATGTGAATAGGAGCAGCTTTGATAAACCTTCCCTCCTCCTTGGCATGCTGGAACGTCCTGAACCCTGAACGACGATTTTATCTGTTCCTTAGCGTGTCCGCTCCGTGCTGTAGCCTGCCTGACCGAGTCCGAAAAGAGGTCGGAAATGAGATACATTCCTGTATCGACAACACCGAGTTAGCTTTTTGTTGCATCTGAAAGATTTTGCGAAATAGGAAAATATTATGGTGGAAAACAGATTTGTATCTTAAATGAATAGACTAGAGGCTACTGAATCAGATTTTTTTCTATTTTTTTTTATTTACATGTGAAAATTTTAAATTATTGTACCTCGATATTAAATATTGATTGAATGAATCTAGCAGTCTTTACTTGCATAGGAAATTAATTGCACGGTGTTTGAATGTCTTAGTAAGTTTCCATGCATATTTTTATACAATGGCAATGGTTGATTTTCTGACTCGAATTTCTGGGTTTAGTTGTAAACGCTTAAGATTGGTCACATTGGTCGACGAAGTAGTAAATAGTGCTTCAACAAAGAATATTTATTATAGTTGAAAATAGATGTTCTGCGCCAGGAGTATAATTGATAAAGCCGTGCTCGAGCCCGGTCACGTCGACGACCATTTTTCTGTGTATTTTTTTAAACCGTCGTCACACACAAGGTTTTTTCTGTAAATATAACAACATTCAGTGTAGTTCCAAAGGGCTGTGGTGGCTCAATGGTAGTGCGTTCATCTTGGGATTTTTCCGTTTCCTCCCACTTTCTTCATTCCACCAATTCTTCCATCGTCATCCATTCGGCCTGAGCCAAAGTTGCCCAAAGGCCTTAAATTAAATTTGAAAATTCAAGTTGAGCAAAAAGTCTTACCCAGATTTCAATGTTGGAGAGAATGGAACCTGTTAAACGTATTATTTCGAACTAACAAAGAATGCTTTCAAACAGTTAAACGGATTTACAGCAAAAATGGATTTGGAAGACCACTTTGAAGTATGATTGGTGTCAAAGTTATATAGCCACAGGTTAATACAGATATTAGTATCTTGAATACAGACTATGGCATTAGTTATACCCATCCTAATATCCTCATTACCCAAGTACTATACACTTCCTAACTTGACTGACTTACAATAATAAAATTACAAAATTTAATTCTTAATTAATTTTAGAACTACTCTTTGTCTGTTTGCTTGGTGCATGCGGCATGTCCTGTTTCAGAGTCCGGTTCATAATTTTCCTACTATTCATTTAAATCCCAAATTAAGTTTCCATCCAAGGACGAAAGTGGCCATTCGGGCTAGAAGTCCCCTGGTTGCCCTCCGGGCAGTTCAGAAATCTACATTGTTGCTTGCTTCAAAGTGATCGAAGCAATCAAACTAAAGCTTTCTTGCCATAATACTGGTTATATAGGTTATCCAC
>JAGDQP010033995.1:0-20368 GCA_022664845.1 Lepisma saccharinum | reverse complement strand
CCTTTCCATGTCCACTTCCTCTGGGGCGGTTTCTTGAAAAATGTATTGGAAATCAACAGTCTGTTGGCTTCTGAGAATTCCACTAACTTCTCTCCTCTCTTGTTTCTTTTTCCAAATCCAAAGTTTCCCACTTTCGTGTCACTGCTCTGTTTGGTTCCTACTTTCGCCTTGAAGTCTCCCATTACAATTTTGTAATGCGATTTGCTACTATCCAAAATCTTCTGGATCTCCTCGTATAGGTCTTCGACTTCCTCCTCCGGGTACGAGGTTGTTGGAGCATACACTTGTATAATTTCCATACTGTATCTCTTGTTAATTTTTATTACTACCCGTGCGATTCTATCTGAAATTCCTTCAATTTCTGTGATACGTGACTTCAGGTCTTTATTAATTATAAAGCCAACGCCGGTCGCTTTTCCAGTTTCTGTTCCTTTGAAGTAGAACGTGTGCCCTGACGGTAGTTCCAACTGTTCTTCATTCTTCCTCCACACATCTGATAGTCCTATGATGTCCCACTTAATCCTCTTGAGTTCATTCTGCAGTTCTTCTAATTTATCCTCTCCTGCAAGTGACTTACAGTTGAGGGTCGCCACGTATAGGTCCGTTCGAGTTGCCGTGTCGGTGTCCTGGCAGTCAAGAGTCCAAACCCGGGCATTTTGACCCTCTGAATTCCTGCAGGACTGACCGCTACCGTTGCCAGATGCATTCCGCCCTCCGGGGATTGGGTGTCCTCCGAGGCTGTTTCGTTACTTGTACCGTCATGTGTAAAGAAAGGAGAGGTGCTGACATTTGACTCACCACGCTGTCAGCTAATGCGGGTTGGTGAGCAGCCCTTCCATGTTCGTTCGCCAAGCAGTTGCTTGGGTACTAACAGGCCCCACGACGTGAACGTATGGATTGGACATTAGGCGTCTACCCCGGTCGGTTCCCTTAAGTCTCGGCAAGAGGAATTAAGGGGTCTCCTCCCAGTTAGTGGCAGAAGCCTTTTGGGGCGACAGTTCCGGTTTCCCCAATTTTGTACTCCCAATTTTTGAGAGGCAGTGGCGAACCCAGGGTTTTGTTTAGAGGGGCGGTTCTTTGTCTCCAGTTCTTGGGAGGGGACAGATTAATAGAAACAAATATGATGGTAAAATATGAATTCTTGTGCCCGTCACTGATTCTCAGAAATTGGGAGTACATTATACTACTTATTTTTCAGAGGCAGTGATGGACCCAGAGATTCATATTTTACCATGGTTTTTGTTTCTGTTAATCTGTTTCCTCCCAAGAACTAGGAGGTAAAGAGCAGTCCCTCTGAACCCAGTCCTGGATTCGCCACTGCCTCTTAAAAATTGGAGTTCAGAGGTACAGTTTTTAGAGTGTAGCTTTGTTCGTCCAAGGAAATGAATAGATGAAGAGGCCCAGGCCCCGATTTAAGGTATCACCCCAGCATTTATCTCTTGGAACTGACAAATAGCATGACCCAGACAGTCAGGAGGCAATGTGTTGTTGAACAGGGTCATATGAAAGTGCACCATGAAGAACACACAATTACGAGTGATTTTTCTTTATAAATTCAAATTGGGGCATTCTGCACAGCAAGCTGCAAAAATATTAACAGTGCATTTGGGACAGAAATAGCGAATGAACGCACCATTCGCCGTTGGTTTGTCGAATTTCGTTGCAGTGGCACAACATTGTAAAATGAGTCACGTGGGCACCGACCAACTCACTTGCTGGGGCCCTCAAGGGGTTACAAGTAGTACGTTTAAACTGCCAATCTCTTCTATCGCATATAGAAGAGATTCGTGATTTATTTAAATATGCTAAACCACTATTCTTTTGTCAGAAACGTGGCTTAAACCTACATAGCAAGTGAGTTAGTTGAACTCCAAGGTTATAGTATTTTAAGAAATGATAGGACGCTAAAAGGAGTATTTGCCTAAAGGTGAAAATCTGATCCAGCGTAGATTTATTTCTTCTAAATCCACATTGGTTACTTCCAATTATTTCGTGTACGTACGCACTTAGGCGTGTAAGTACGATATTAGTCAAAACTTTGTAACATGTTGGAAGCAACTACATGCCATTGATAATCTTTACAGTCGGCTTCTTTTTTTTTTTTAATCAGGGTCCCCACTCGACCGGGAAAACCGTGAAACCGGGAATAAGCCGTGAATTTTGTATACCGTGAAAAAACCGTGAATAAGCCGTGAATTTTGTTATTAAACCTTGAAAATCTAGAGTAATTATAAGTTAATGGAAAGAACTTATCAGAAGAAAATAAAAGTAGTTTGTTCAATTTGCGAGTGCCTCCGTGCTGCCACTTCTTGCTCTACGGAGTGCAAAATTGTCAGAAGGCGACCTCTAGTTCTCTATCTCTATGACTAATGCTGATGATGATGTCACGAGTGAAGAATTTGGATTTTGCCACTAAAGATGCTCTCAGAAAATGTGCAACAACTACAGATTTAGACAAGTTGAACTTGAAGAGAGATGCAAGGGATGCAATCCTCGCAGTGACCAAGAGGATTTTCGAGAAATCGCCAATCAAATATCCATTGACTAAAGCTATTACGTGCTTAGATCCAAAAGTCATAAGCAACAGTGGAGGTGAAAAACCTCTTACGAAATGTTTAGAAGAACTCGTTGCCAAAAAATGGATGGTAGGCATAAAAGCAGATGCTGTCAAGCGACAATATCTGAAGCTTTTCTCTAGTCAGCATGTTTTGGAACAGTGCAAAAAATACAAAAGGAACGAAGAACGACTTGATCATTTCTTCATGGAGTTGATAAGTGTTGAAGGTCCAGAGGAGTTCAAAGATTTGAAGTCTTTCATTCAACTCATCCTTACACTGTCTCACGGAAATGCCTCAGTTGAAAGGGGGTTCTCCGTAAACAAAGAGTGTATAGTTGAGAACTTGAAGGAAGAAAGTTTAGTGGCCTTAAGGAAGATTTGTGACGGTGTATCAGCAGCTGGTGGAATGGATAAAGTGGAAATAACTCCTGAAATGCTTCATTCGGCTAAAAATGCTCACGCCCGCTACACGGAGCATTTGGCAAAAAGAAGAGAGGAAATGAGAGAGAAATTACAAAGAGAGAGAAATAGAAAACAGGCTGCTAAAGAGAAAAAAGATTTGGAAGCAGAAAAGTCGCAACTTCTAGCTGACGTGAGGAAAAGGGCGGCAGAATTGGACGAAAAAATATTCCTTCTCAGCAAAAAATTCAGATCTTAAACATTTGAAGTCATGTATGTAGTTTCTGTACATTTATTTATTTTTTTCCTAAACAAACTGCTTTCGTGCTACGAAGTGTTGTGAAGAGACAAACTGCTTTTGTGCTACGAAGTGTTGTGAACAGAACACAGACATCTAAATGAAAAGTAAACATCTGAAAGTTCACACATATCGTCAGTTGGTGTAATTTTATCATCTTAAAAAAGATAGACAAGCTCAATAATACATATTACTGTATTAGGCTACATTTAAGAAAAAAAAAGTTTTACAGAAGTGCCACGGTTCAACAATTTGTAAGTATTTTTCTCTTCTTTCTTTTTTTACGGTACTCATAGTATAATTATTATTTGAAATAGCGTTTTTAATGGCTTAATTTTCGTGTCATTTGATACCTTGTAACATCATCTTGACAGGATATGGTAACTACTAAAATATTTTTTTGTATTAGTTTTCCCTCATTTCTTACTTAAAAACAAAGAAATCTTTCCAAGGCAATTTATTTTTATTTAATAAAACATTTCTTGTATGTACAGTTTTGACATCATAAGGTTAAAGGAGAGCAAGTTGAATTATTCCGCTGCTACATACCGACAACCGCGCTGTGCTTTTAGGTCCAGCCATGCTTCGCTCTCGCATCAGGCGATCTTTATTGTTGTCGTGTGATCAGTAACGATTATTTTTATGAACGTTCCGACCGTGAAATTTAAAAATTTTGGACCGTGAAAAAACCGTGAATTTGATTATTTAGTTTGAGTGGAAACCCTGTTAATTATTCGTCTGGAATCTCCCCCTTTATCCATGTAGCACTTATCGATTATATAGTTCCTTGTCTAGTGCAAGTTCTTCCGCTTTAATAAATTCGGCAAGGATTGTTAACTTGTGGTGATTTGAAATGTTCTCATTTCTTTATTGCGATTTCGACCTCAATCCCGCTAGGTTCGCATATCCAGGGTTCTGCGGTATAGATTTCGAATTCCTCTGTTGTAGAAGAAACGTTAAGTTCACTCTTTAACTGCGTATATCACACCTATAATGTATATAAAGCTTATTGAGTTAAGACTTATTTTTATTATTATTATTATATTATTCGTTTATCACATGTCTAATTAATAATAATACAGAAACTAGTTTTATATGGTGTAAGGTAAATTTATTCTGCTTGGATGGAACAAGCTACAGAGAAACTAAGAGTGCAGTCTATACATTCATCGCAGTTGTGAGCCTTCTCTGATCAGGTCGTTAACATACAAGCAATTCTAGTAATAGCGTAACAAGAATTTTGGGGCCCCTCTTGAAGGTCTTAAGTCAGCATCTCCCACATGGAACTTCAGGATATTCTTGTCGCATGTATAAACACTATGCAAAACATTGTCGCCAGTTTTGTAATATGGAGATTTTTTCAGGCTGTGTGAAAATTCCGGCCCAGATATAAAAATACTCTCCTTTTTATACTTTAAGTGTCTTAAAATCGAAATTTGAGGCAGCTTCTCTTGTCATGTTTGCTGGGTTTGCCATTAACTCATTTTTCATCTGTTTGTATTTTAGACGAGGGGTCCCGTGGTGTTGTAGTTATGACCCTGAATTCTAGTAACAAATGGTTGAAAAACAAAATCTAGAAGAAAAAGTATTTCCTGTCTCTTAACTGATATTTTTTTTTTTTTTTTCGAATTTTTCAAACGTAAGTAATTGCTCATATAAACTAACAAAAATATAAACGCGGTATTTGATTACAAAGTGTTCAGTTGTGTTTTATCCTTCTAAGTACGTTTTTAAATTAGTCACTTAAATAAAATGATTATAACGAAAATTATGTATTTTTTCTTTCTTTAACACAGAAGTTTCATGGATTTTTTATTTATGATATTATCGGTTAATATATGTTGGGTCACCTCATAAATAATGTCGCTTTTTGTAGCACAATAAAGAAAAGAACGAAGATTTACTTGGAACACAATCAAGTCATCATCATAATCGCCTCCTGATTCTACAGTCCTCTGCCACTTGTCAACCAGTTTTTGAAAAACGCGCATGGAGAAAACTGTATTTGAACGAAAAAATGTGCGGTCACTGTTCGTCGCAGTATTTTCCCGTTCTAGATGGTTTTAGGAATTCCGAAACAGACTGAAATATGTAGGCGCAAGGTCTGGTGAACAAGGTAAATTGAGATTTTCTCACTTCCAAATTCTTGTAATATCCCACGGGCTATCCTTGCCATGTATGGGCGGCCGTGTTTTATCTCCGTGGTTCAGCATACCCTTACGATTGACAAGTACAGGGCATTTTTTCAGTAATGCTGACAGTAGGCCTCCGCCGTGTTTGTCTGTTTCGGTAGCATCAGTTCAATCGCGTATATCCCGCCAAGCACATATCATCTGGTTCCATTGACGTTTGTGTTGAATGTTGTGATAAAGTATTCAAATTTCAACCCCGTTCTGGAACAGGTCAAAAATATACTGCAAATATCCACACGCTGCTGCTTCTGCTATAGTGTTAACTCATAGGATACCCATTTTCCCAGTTTGGAGACACAACCAAGATCCTGAACGGTTGAATTGATCGAATGGAGTAGTGGGGACAATTCTTCAACAGTCTGAAATTTATTCTCCTCAACAGCTACGAGCAGAACGTTATCATCTAGCTCGACGGGTCGCCTTTGTCGTGGCGTATCAGTGAGGGTGGTATTTCCTTACCGGAATTTCGTGAATCGGGTCATCTACATTTGCGTCTATCAAGGGTCCCGCAACCATTGATGTTTTGTGCCGCTACGGCCACTGAATGTCCGATTTAACTCATACAGCGTAATACCGTACGGGCTCTTCAGACACTACTGTGCTCAAACACGTGTTACTGCCACACAGCGTGCTGCTTCATGTACTGATAGACAATGAGAAGTTCGTAATTTGCCTGTCGCATGACGTAGTTTCCACGGCATGCTAATAGCCATATTACTTATGGGATGATCCAATAGCTATTCTTATCTTACCAAAGAAGACTTCTTTATTATTATTATTATTTTCAGGTAACGTGTTTTTAAAGCATGGCTCAGAACTTCGACTAATTCCACGAGATAGAGTAGGGCAGCTCGAAGATCACGTGTCAAGTTGATGGTTGGCTATGTTATGTTGAAAACAAGAAGATTTATATTTATATCTGTCTTTTATAATTTCTTTGGTTATTGGATAGAATTTATCAGAACCTCAGCGTTTCAGACAAAACACACAGCTTTCTATAAAACAAAACAAAAACAAGATACAGTTCTTGTATCTGCCCTTTCGGTTGTTTCTATTCGAGTAAGTGAAACTGCTTCAGATGAAAAGGAACGATTCACAAGGGAATAAAAAAATCTAATACAGCGCATACGTTTGTTCTTTCATTATTGCTATTCAGTAAAATACATAAAATGTTTAAGATTGAACATAAACTCAAGTATATGGCAGTATTGAAATTGTATTAAAGGTGTAATATATTTATCAATGATGTAATGTCATTAATATATATTTTGTATTAAATTATGCTCATGTATATGGAATTCGCATTCACTGTAAGAAAGCAGTTATATTGAACATTGGTTCCTAAACTTTTTTCTTTGTAACCTTATTGCTTGTGGGAGATCAGCCTTGATTAATTTGTCTTTTAAGTGAGGACTTACTTACATTGTTTCTTTTGCTTTGAAAGTATACTGTTAGGACGAAGAACTATAAAGAACATTCAGCATATATGAAGTAACTGACATAAGAACCATGGATTTTGTTTTTACTAATTATAAACTTCTGCATTTATTTGTCCATCTTTTTCTGATAATAAGTATATGTTAATCATATTACCATCATTGTAATTGTATTTCAAGTAGCGTAGTATAGTGTGCCTAAAGGTTGTGTGAATTTACATGTTTTCGGTGAACCAGAAATGAGAATTTGTCCATGCAACATAAAAATAAAAAATATAGTTTTGTACTGTTTATATTAGATTCATTCTATAGTGATAAATAGCAACAACCTTATGTTTAAAAAGACCCAGATTAAATAGTAGTAAATGACAACATGATTGGTGTATATGAAGAAATTGACACCCTGGTTTCTGCCCACGTAAGAATATGAATTTATTTATGGTCCTTAGGCGTCTAATGGGAAGGCACAGGCCGCTCGGGTAACTTTACGATATGTGTGTGCACGTGGAAGTTTTAGCGATATTATGTTAGATATTTAGTAACTTCGGAGCTAAAATATGTCAGGTAGATTCGTACTGAATAGCCCTCCTTATTTGCATTTTTAGTCAAGAAATTGGAATTTGCCATTAAACAAACAATTCTTGACGTTTTGGTTGCTTCTCTGAAAATTGAATGTATATGACATTGCAGTACTTTTCATACAATTAAAAATATGACATAGGTTCCATGTTTGTAGCATTCTGAACATAAAATAAAACATAATATTGGAGAAATACAAACTGGATTCTGTCGAAGACAGCCCTCTTGTGGAAATTTCATCAAGAACTTAATGGGAAATGACTTCTAATATTCAGTTTGTTAACGTTCAATCATTCCATTTTTAGGAGTAGACATCACGCTTAAAATGTGATCCGATTTTCATATTATTCAACGTCACTTATAAAAGTATAGAGAATGTTGTCAGTCGACCCTTTTGACATGACCCCGAACGAATTGTTTTCTTCAAAAAGTAAGTGTTGTACTAGCGTAGTACATTAATTAAAACTCATTTACACAGGCTATTTCCCTGTAGAATAATACAGAATATGAAGACACCAGAACGATGAAAGTAAAAGTATTTAAACACGTTCAGTTTCCGTGCAGTACTGCAGTATACTTATCATATATTGGAATCGTATACTTATCGTTGTCATAGTTGGGTGAGTAATAATGAATTTCGAATAATGGAATGAGGTAATTGTGATTCTGCGTTAGTGGAAGTTTATTTGTATCACTTGAACCCGTTGTAGTTTTCTCTGTTCTCTTTCTCCTCTGTCTCTCTCTCTCTCTCTCTCTCTCTCTCTCTCTCTATATATATATATATATATATATATATATGGTAAAAAGGTAAAAATAAAAACGGATACTTACGTAGTAGAATCCTGAGACAGAAGTACAGGAACTTTACAAACATAGTAGAAAAGCGGTAACGTTTCGCAAAAGCGTTTTCACATGGTAGGAGAAAAGAAGGACAGAGCGGACTGGTGCGGGACTTGGGCTAAGGAGAAGCCATGTTACCAACAAACGTTGCCGCTTTTCTATTGTGTTTGTGATATTCATGTACGCCTGTCTTGGTATTCTATAATGCAAGTATTTTTTTTTACCATTTTATATATACCACCATGTGTTGTACAACTAAACAAAGTATAGTTTATTATTCTCTTCATTCCCTCATTCAGCTACAGATCGTTCAAAACATTTGAATTTTTCATTCTTAGGTTTCATTAGTTGCATTTGCGATGTAATGGAGTAATATACTCCAATATAATGCCGAGTCCATACAATATAATGCTGAATCCAAATTATAATAATGTGTATATGAGATCAAACCGTGGAGTATATGAATGTGAGCCCGTCATTGTCAATTTTTCAAGTAGATAGAAAGGAAATTGATGAGAAAACATGTAAGATTACCGATCATTACGACGATTTAACTAGATCTGTTGAACAGATTTTTCATTACGTTCCGATGGCCTTTGTACCGTTTATTTCTTTACTGTTCTTTCACTCAGCTGAAGAAATGACAGCCATGGTACAATTCGTACTTAAGGCCCTTGGACAGAAAAGAAACAAGGATGTGAGAGTTTATTAATGTCGCATATTTAATCATAAGAATGCAAGAAGCATTTATTTTACATTTCACTGTTATTTTCTTCCCTAATAGAATCCTTTGGATATCATGTTTAATGTAACCATAAATGAAAAAAAAAAAAGTACCTAAACAAAAGTAAATTCACACACTTTTCGATGCCGAAACATTATACAAGGGCTGATTGAGATTGCGTTTTGAACTCAAATCTTAGCAACAGCAGTAAGAAGTAGTTCATAGTTATAAAGCAAAGAAATACTCGACTGAAATAATATAGTTTCAAGATATTACGGTACTGTTTCAATTGAAGTATTTGTGTAATTGTTTTGTTATTCTTGTAAGTCCTGTTATGTTTGTGGGGTTTTGAATTGCTAAAAAAAAATAGCCTAAGCACGTAAAGAATGCACGCTAACTGATTCACAGCATGTGAAGCAGATACTGGGGTGGAAAATTTAGTGCACAATTATTTTCATATACGTTTTTGTTCGTCTTATAATGTAAAATCTGTTTCTTAAATTTAAGTAAGAAGACATTAAATTGTTTTTACTTTTAATGGGTGCTATGTAGTTTAAACTTTTTTCAAATTAAAATTTATTATTTTGAGAAAAGCGTATTTGTTTCATATTATTATACATTAAATGTGGAGAGGCCTTAAGCATACATACATCTGTGTTACTTATGATTTTGTATTTAGGTCCATACTCTTAAGTCGCATCCTTCTACATAAGTTGTAATCCTACCTCTGTTTATCACTTTCTGACCACGAGACTAAAGAACTCCCAAAAGTTAAGATATAATTAGCTTCAGAGACGCCTATGTGATAAGTGTAAAAGACAAAAATGTTTGTTTTTTGTTAATTTAAATTAATATATTTGTGATTTTGTTTTTCATTTTTTAATATCCAAGGGAAATTATACGAAACTGTATCGTTAAAAACGCATGTCAAGTAGCCTGTACTACAATATTTATAGCAAGGACGTAAAATAGCATAAAATTCATTTTACGAAGGATAAAAAGGAATTTACAACAAAGACCATGTTAATGTATTGTAAAAGCTATGTCAAAGATTTTTGCCTCGTTTTGCAATATACTTTTCTATTTCCGTATGATTTAGAAAAGTAATCTGACAATGAATTAACTGGGATTGCTAATCAGTTCAGTGTCGAAACTGCTTACTTCGAGAATTGTATACACACACAGTGAGTGTGAGTTTCTTTTTGGTGCTGAAAGTAGCCTATATATAGAAAGAGTAATTTACCTATAA
The DNA here is from genome assembly GCA_022664845.1 of Lepisma saccharinum. Taxonomy (NCBI): domain Eukaryota; kingdom Metazoa; phylum Arthropoda; class Insecta; order Zygentoma; family Lepismatidae; genus Lepisma; species Lepisma saccharinum. The sequence continues at coordinate 10,094 of JAGDQP010033995.1, read as the reverse complement.
AAAGCATGTTCAGTTACTAGAGGACACGACAACTACAAAGCATGTAAGTACAGTTCATTACTCATTTACATGTTCAGTTAGAAGAGAAAATGAAATCATAAGTATTTTGTAGATGTCCATCTCTGCTGGGTCTTTCTCAAGTTTCTCTCATTCACCCAAGGCTAATGTTAGAATAATACCCGAAAATATGTGCAGAGTCTGTACCTTCCACGTGCATGGCCTGTAGCCTTAAGGATTCATCTTATCCTCGCCTTCTCCAAGCCCCCACTAGGAAAAACTACAGTACATTCCATTTTCCGGTAAAAGACACGGGTTATGATGTGCTAATACTTGTGTTGATAGAGAGGTTTATTTTCTTGTGCGAACTAGAGTATTTAGTACATCTTCGAAGTGTTGCATGACAATAAGCGATTTTCAAATTCTTGTTGGTGGTCCTAGGAGGCTATCACATAACAAGGAAAGTAGACTGCTTCTTTTAAGTTTTCCTCCAGTGCATCTTTATAAAACATGCCAGCGAAACCTCAAAAAATAACAAAGGAAGTTAGTTGAATAGAAGAAATGGGGAAACACGCATTGCATCAAGTAGAATGTTACGTCGAAAAGAGAGTATTAATCGAGGGCTTCTGAGAACAAGTACCATGTGTTACTATCCTGTCAAATCGACACTGTTATTTTACTGGCATTTCATCTCTCTGTATGTCCAAAGTTGATCCTGAATACATTTATTGAGATGAAATTCTGTACGTGGACCCTACAAAGTATGTTTAAGTACAAAGTACACGTTCCTTCGAGATGCTTTGAGCCTAAAGATTGCAGGAAATGAAACATATATATGAAAATGAAATGTTAACCAGTTAGTTAAGTAGGTAACTCGCCATTGTTTCTTTCTTTCCCTCTCTTTTCTCAGTCGCCGTGGTCTAGTACTTATGGTCGCGAAGTATAAAACGGCACCGAGGAGGCAGGCAGGTTCAAACCCTACTGTCGGCCTTATTGATTGATGTTTTACAGGATTTCACTCAGCTTCCCCAGACGAATGTTGGTATAGTATGTAGGCAAAGGCCTTGGCCGCTAGCTTCCCTTTTTCTGTCCCTGGAAGAGTGCTTATTGAGAGACCTCATTGCTCAGACATTGACGAGCTTGGGCCAGCTGCCCATGTGGTCCATAAATATAAGTAAAGGAAATGAATGATAAAACATTATAGTCTTTGTAGTGCATAATCCTGGGCTCAAACTTCAGTAATAGTATATTGAGTGCAGTGGTTCTTCCTGCCTTAGACAAAAACTAGATCCCGTTCTTACAATCACAGATGCTCGGTTAGGACGTTATTAACAAATAAAGTGGGAATACCTCCGGTCTGGTTATTCCGTTGAAATTAAGTCTGGTGAAATGATGGTACATTTGCCTTAGAGCACATTATTTATGTATCGAATAAATTTAGAACTACATAAATTGACGGAAGTTAAGCTTCATGTCTACATGAGCATTGTTGTTTTGGTAATTTTGAGATTGTTTCCAACAGAGTAATGCGATTGCAAGTGACTTTCACTAGCATTTTACATCAAATTGACCACTGTTACAAGTAATTGTTCTAATTATATTCTTTCCCTTATTTAGGTAATTTTTAATCTGCACTGAAGTATTTTACAATTCCAAGCAAGTTGTGTGGAGTTATTTGATAAATGAATCGCAAAGGTATAGTCAGCGGACTGAAGAGAAGAATTCGAGAGCTTCGATACGTGGACGTGGATGCAGATGAAACTCAGCTGGGTACAAATGTTGAGTAGTGGAGATTATATAGAAGAGAGTCAAAACTTAGGTACTAAGAGGCTGAAATTTATGTTCAAAGATACAATAGGAAATGTTATTCTTTGACGCGATTAACTTGAGGTGTCGAGCTTATTTTCTGAAGCAAAAAATTGTAATCTAGAAAGGTGAGTCAAAGTTTGTACGTAATATTCTGGTGACTTACTTGCTTTATTCGTCAAGTTACAACGAAAGCCGCCTATCATTCAAAGCAGAGACCATCGTGCTGCGCCGTCTGAAGCTACCTTCCTGCCAGTTCTTGTCCTTCGAGGCGAAAAACTCTGTACGCAGCTTCCACTTCTTTTTGGTCGTTGAAGTTTCGTGATCGCAGGAAGTGAGCCATCGATCGAAACCAGTAATAATACGATGAGGCGATGGCAGCAGCTCGTTTTCCCCAAGCTTCACGAGATTGGGTCAATCGACGGAATGCGGTTTTGTGTTGTCTTGCTTACTGTTGACGTTTTTTTTTATTTATTTATTTATTTATACGCACAATGGCATACAGGTGTTCGGAGTATAGGTTAGCATTGATGGTTCGACCGTCCGGAACGAACTCGTGATGAATAATTCTCTCATAATTCCACCAGACGCAGAGCTGCACTTTGTGTTCGAAATGCCCTTCTTTGGAGACAGGTTCCGGAAGCTGACCTTTGTTTAATCATAGCTTACGAACGTTAGGATTACGGAAAAATATCCACTTTTCATCACATGTAATTGTTCTCTTGACAGTCACGTGGGTTTTCCGAAAACTACCACTCGGCAGTGTGCTTGAGCTGGTATCAATTCATGAGGCACAATGCGGTAGCTCCTAATACTTTTACCGAGGTCGTGAAGGCAACGAAAAAGGCTGTACTGTGATGTACCGAGCTTGCCTGCTACTCTCCGAGCGCTGGTGGTCGGATTTGTCGCACGGCCTCAGAATCTACTGTTTTCGGCCTACCTGACCTTGGCTGATCGTTGAAGTTCTTGCAACCAGAGCGAAATTTCGTGAATTTGCGGTTGCTGTGCTGTAATCAACTGCACCTTTCGCATTACAAATATTTCGGGTTGCTTCTGCGGCGTTATGGCCCAGTTCGAACTCTTATGGCAAAAGTTCCTGAATTAGACGATGTTGTATGTTCACATACGGAACGAAGTACTACACAACCTTGCACAGCACCAACTACTATGAAAGAGACCCGGTCTAATGGGAAGCTTGGACGCCGTGTAAAAAACTTTGGTCACTTGACATACGCTCTGCAGATGATGCATGTAGGTAAATATTGCAATACTTTTGACTCACCTTGCTAGTTACTGCCAGCACTATAAGTGCTATACCGTACATCACATTTTCAAATGTTCATTGTATATATTCAGATCTCATAAATCTATCGCCAGTCTTCAATTCTATTTAATACATTCAAAATATAGCGAAGAATACGTTAATCGTTAGAAAGTTATCAAACATGCTCCAATTATCCTCCTCGTGCACTGCTCTCTGTTCACTTAAAAAATCTAGGTAAGGCTTAATATTTGGCAATATATATATATTGAACTGTGACTTAATTTAAGCGGCGACACCAGTGAACTACGTCTCAATGTTTAAAAGCAACTCAGACACTTAACCCATCAGAACTGTCTCCTTCAAGTTAAAGTTCTTTCTAAAGAACTAACAGCTCAGTAATATAGTTCACGTAGAGTACATCAGGATTCAGCTAAACTGTTACTTCCTGCTGCTCAGTACTAGCGTTAACACTAATTTCCCCTAACCTTAATTTTTCATTATTATTATTTCTTTTGTCGTGTTGCTCTGTTGGTAAATTATGTATAGTGGCGATGGAAATATAGCAGCGTAAGGAGATAGCAGTTTCCATCAAAAAGTCTATAGAGTCATGGACCACCCCAGCTTTATATATATATATATATATATATATATATAGTGAAGTTTGTCCTCTTTGCGTCCAAACCTCCACTCCTTAGCTTCATATTTAAAATCGAATACTATGTGTTTCCGTTTCCAAAATTTTGCCAATATAAGAAATTTGTTATTTAAATTAATTTGGTCATGATTGTAACAGAATACAGAATTACTAAGGCCTTATTTACTGGTACAGAATTGATAGTGAGAAACGCTTGATTTCATCTACCCACCTTGCATTTCTCTTCTCGGTCGTTGCTTTCCTCTGGGAATTCTACGTAGAACATGTGTCATCCTTCTTCCATCTGTTGGTTTAGCTAGACTGGCCATCTCCACTTCATCACAGTTTTGATTACATCTTCTACTTTCGTTTCTGCGCGAATCCATTAATTTGTCTTCATGTTCCTCTTAGTTATTCGTAGCATGCACCTTTCCGTTTGAGTCGTTTGCGCATACAGTGTCTACGTTTCACAGCCGTAAAGTCATTGGGGGGTGAAATGCCCACTTTTTTATATTTTTCTTATTTATGACCATGAACGGAAATCTACGGGGAAAAAGAGCATACCAAATGCGAGGTACATCTTTCAGTATTTTTGCCTGGACGCTAAATTATATAGTATTATATAATGTAGGAGGTACACTGATGTTTGTAAAGTAAAAGCGATATGGGCATAGTACATCACCATCGGGATTAAACGCCCACCGTCTACCCGCATAGCATGGCATCTACCCGCTATTGCATCAGAACAACAGAACCCTACTTTGTGCAACGCACGTTCATTGGATTCGCTAATACAGCAGTGTAATCATTCTGTCTCCCTAAATTTGAAACGTTCAAAAATCATTACAAGTAAAAATTATGTACTTGGCATATTTAAATTAGCCTGCATTTATGCACTGTCTTCACACAATCTTTTTTTGTGCCACCTTCGTCTTCCATATAATTCCGCCTTCACTCGAGGCTCCCGGAATACTCTACAGGCCTGGAAGTAGCGAATATGACGTCACACTGCGGGGCTCACTGAGGCGTTGAAACCATAGAAAGCAATAAAGAACAAGCCGATATTGATGTTTCTTTTTTTCCTTCTGAGAATTAACAAAAGAGTAGGAAAGTTATTTTGAGTTAGGACACAACATATTATGCTCTCTGGAAGTGCTTAGTGCAATTTAAAACGCTTTATTAAAATACTTTAGCATTGAGAGATACTTCAATTTGCGTTAGTTTTTTTTTTTTCTTTAAAGGAGGATGCATGGAAATGTTAATTTGTGTACTACTGATAACTGAAAACTCAACGAAATAGATCTCATCATCTATATATAGTTTGAGAACTTAGGTTCATACTCCCCATATCATCATATTCAGCCGTTTTCTATCCACTGCTGGATGAAGGCCTCCCCCTTTTCTTTCCACATATCTCGGCCTGCTGCTATCCTCATCCATGTAGCTCCTGAAAAACGCTTGATTTCATCTACCCCTTACATTTGGACGTCGTCTCGGTCGTTTCTTTTCTCTAGGAATGCAATGTAGTACATTTGTCGTCCACCTTCCATCTGTTCGTCTAGATATGTGACCGGCCCATCTCCACTTCACCTTCTTCGCAGTCTTGATTACATCCTCTACCTTTGCTTGTGCGTGAATCCATTCATTTGTCTTCCTGTTCCTCCTGGTTATTCCTAGCATGCATCTCTCCATTGCTCTTTGTGTAACTCTTAATCTTTGAGTCGTTTGCACATTCAGTGTCCAAGTTTCGCAGCCGTATATCATCACCGGTAAGACACATTGATTATAAACTTTACGCTTTAGACACGTTGGTAGTTTGCTTTTGAAAGTAAAGTGTAGTCTCTCAAACGAACTCCACGCCATTTTACATCATCTATTTATTTCATCAGTCAACTTAGCATTCGATGTTTTGAGCTGGCCTAGGTAAACATACCCATCAACTATGCCTATTGTCTCTCCATTAATCTTTATTACCCTTTTCGCAGCATGTTGATTGTATATGACTTTGTTTTACTTAAGTTCATTTTAATGCCTATTTTCGAACTCTCATTATTCAGTTCTTCCATTTTGGTTTGTAGTTCTTCCGCACTTGAAGCAAACAGGACTATATCATCAGCGAACCGTAGGTGATGAAGATATTTGCCATTAATTTTTATTCCCACTTCATCCCAGTATAAATTTTGGAACACTCTCTCCAGGACCGCAGAAAACAGTTTTGGAGAAATTTAATCTCCTTCCCTTACCTTCTTTTCAACTTTAATTTTTTCACTTTCTTGATGTAGTCTAATGACAGATGTGGTAGTGGAGTAAATGTTTCGCAGTGACTTGATGTATGCACTTTCGATGCCTTGATGTTCAAGTGATTTAAGTACTGCTGCCAAGGAGACCGAATCGAAAGCTTTTTCAAAATCTACGAATCCCAAACATGTAGAAGTTCATATGCATTAGTTCTCTCCATAACTTCATTCAATGTTTGTATGTGGTCCATTGTACTAAATCCACGACGAAATCCGGCTTGTTTTCCTTCCCTGGTTAGAATCTAAGTCTCTTTCAATACGATTCAAAATAACTTCTGTGAATATTTTATATGGAACTGACAGTAAACTAATTGTCTGTAGTTTTCCACACGTTCTTTGTCCCCTTTCTTGTGCAACAAAATGATATATATAGTATTAATTCACAGCCATACTGCTCCCGGAAGGAGGATTCCTGTCTTTTATTCACAGCAGCCTCCCAATTATCCTCACGATGCTGGGTCAGCACCGAAATTTTAAGCCCCCACCGGGAATTGAACCCGGGACCGCTCGCACCGAAGTCTAGCGCGCTACCGACTAATCTACGCAGCCAGTAGTGGATTGAATATGACTGTGAATTATTATTGAATAGTGAATCGGGCCAATTCACTATTCCGAATCACATTCCGAAATGCAAAGTGTTGTGAATTCCATAATTGATTTCAGACTATCGCACATACCCACCCCACCTCACCGATAACACCAACAAATGTATAGACCATCCAGTGGGAGTGTTCGGAATTCCGGAATGAAAGCCAGCATTCAAAAAGTCAATATTTCGAAAGTCCGGTTTCTGGAATGTCGGATTAAATTGTATTTATGGACTTTAGGTGTCTAAGGCTCAGGCCGGGAATGTCGGAATTTCAGAAATCAAAGTAGGAATTCCGGAATTGACTTCTCACTTTCGAACATCTACCATTGAGGGTACACAATCGCTTCGTTTGAGCGCTATATGTTGTCGAAAGCGTGGGAAAATGAACGTTCAAGCTTGCAATTTCCAATAGAGTGTCACGCTACCCGTCATTTTGCATCTTTAAAGAAGATGAAGATGATGGATAGAGAATTTTCCCTGAGAGATGCTGTTTTTACTGAAGCAGGTTCTTTTTTTCAGAGAAAAATATAATTTATTAATGATATTTACAATTTTCTTGCGTGTGGACGCCTTCTCATGGCTTGAAGAACTTAAACAACTGACATTAGTACATAAGGGAGTCTCAGGTATAATATAGTTCTAATCTACATCGTTCTGGTTTAACTAATTATTATGTATGGATTTTATCAAGTGAAGAGTGTCAAATACAAGAAAAATATCTTCATCCAAGTCATATGGGTCATACGGGTTAACTTAATAACATGTTGCATAATTTTTGAAATATATTTATTTTAACTATTTTTTTAATTATGAATTTATTTTAAGGCCTTTAGGCATCTTAGGCTCAGGCTGGAATAGAGTGTGGGAGAGGATGTTGTAAGGTAAATTTTAGGGCCCATGTTCATAGGTACCAACCAGCATTTTCCTGGTGCGACTGAGGAAAACCTTGTTGATTTTATTATTGATTGATGTGAGAGTAATAACGTAAAACCCACTGTTAGTTTCTATTACAGCCAGGGGTGGATTTCGGGCCAGGCTAAATGATATCAAAGGCCTGGCCGGGCCAGGCTAAATCCCGTTGTAGTCCGTTATACTTTCAGTTTTGGCTCTGTGGATAAACAAAAATTACTTTACAGAATCGGGGAGACTAAAATTTAAATACTGTATTAACTGAATGCAAATAACTCTCAGAAGCATTGTCATGGCAGCTAGCTTTGTGTTTGCTCAGGGTTTCTTTCAGAAAAACCTCTCCTCTCCGTGAAACGTTGTATGGTTCCGAAGGTACTTTTGAAGACTGGATTGGCCCGGCCAGGAAAACGGAAATTCCCAGGTGTTCCCCCTCCCGCCGGCCCTTTTGTCTTAGAAGCGTAATGTTACCCAATAAAGATGACCACATTTGCTACTACTTGTAGCGTATTAGCCATTTCGACACACACAACTCATGGCCAAGCTAACATCCCCGTTAAAAAACGAAGAGCCCTCTGTAAAATCTCTTCACTTTCTCCACTTTTATTGTTAATATTATAAACTCACTGAAAGCAAAGGACAATTTGAAGGTTTCGACGTTCACTTGGGTTCCTTTGCCCTCCTTCGGCCTCTCCTTGCAAGATGTTAATACAACATTGTCAATCGTGGCTGCTACATCCTGCCGGGAAAAGGAGATTGATTGTTAAGAGAGAGAGAGAGAAAGAAAGATGATAAAACGCTGATTGCTCACAACTTCGGTGTACTTTATGATCACGAGTGCTGTGGGTTGTTGATGTTAAAGAACTTTACCTTTCTCTAGATTGGAATGGAAAGGAACAAAATTGTATGAACAAACGAAACTGTTTTTTTTTTTAAAGCACACAACCCAGGTCGGTGTCATAAAACAGTGCTTCACCCATTGCCAAACGCAGTTTAGGGCAGGATTAGTTGCAAATGGAAAATAAGGCATATCCCCCCCATCCTATTCCTTTCAGATTCCACCATTCATAAGTTCATTCAAAAGCATTTATTGGTTTTAAATATTTGTTTACAAGAGCGAAGCGCCAAGGGTGTCGCCAAATACAAGTCTCATAAAACCCTCTTTGTTGCTCGTTTCCGACAATAACTGTGAATATTTTGCGCTGTTTCTATTCTCCAGATGCTATAGGCTGAGTGGCATCAGGGTCGGTGAAACGGATAAACAAACAATAAACATTGTCATTGATTCTACAAATCGGATACTTTAGTAGTATATTATTAATAATAGAATGAAGAGGGATCGTGATAGTGACTAAATTACAGACACCATAGTGTTAGTTTCGTTCATTACTAGTTGTGAGTGAGAAATCTTGTGTGCAATGCGTATAGTGAAGTTTGTTTTGTTTTGGTGAAAGTGCTTTGGAATCTTGTGTTGGATTTTATCTACAATTTCTGGGACATTTCTGCAGCAGTTGTTGATATTAAATAAAAAAGGAAGTTGACACACACTGTCAAAAGTTGCAAAAAGAGATCTCCAGCAGCCCAAAAGTAAGTATATGAATGTACTTAATTACTTCGATGGAGTCTAAAAATTTCTAGGTTTGGTATTAGAATTTAGGATTTTGTTTGCTTCCAACTTCATTTGAGCTCATTATCAAAAGCGCTTCTAAAAACAAGTGATTCCAGTCGGGGGATTGTGCATATGAGCTACAGCTTCAGCTGCGAGCATCCTTGGATTATTAATTTTCCATTGGAAAAATTGCTCCGAGAGTTTTGCAACGACACCTCAACTATTTTCCTAGGTGTAACACTCCCTGAGTTGAATATTTCCCTCTCCCAGTATTTCGAGCCCCGCCCTGTGATCTGGATGAATAATACGGGATTGAACTCGTCTCAAGACTTTTCCAACGATACCTGCGAAACTTGGACATTGAATGCGCAAACGACTCAAAGACTGAGAGTCACACAAAGAGCAATGGAGAGGTGCATGCTAGGAATAACCAGGAGAGACAGGAAGAGAAATGAATGGATTCGCGCACAAACAAAGGTAGAGGATGTAATCAAGAGTGCGAAGAAGATGAAGTGGAGATGGGCCGCTCCAAATGTAAGATGGGTAGATGAAATCAAGCGTTTTTCAGGAGCTACATGGATGAGGATATCAGCAGACCGAGATATGTGGAAAGAAAAGGGGGAGGCCTTCATCCAGCAGTGGATAGAAAACGGCTGAATATGATGATGATGATGACCTCAACCACCAGGCCTAGTAGTTCCTGAATTGAAAGTTGTTGTCAAAACGGGACTCCGGGATGGTCTCCTACTTCCAGTGGCGGTTCTAGAGGAAAAAACTGAGGGGGGAGGGGAGCTCAACGTAGCATATTATATACATATAGTGTTTCTATTTTGATGCTATCCATAATCTACATTCTCTTTCTTTCCTCTTTTGCCTTCCCACCATTCGTTCCAATGCGTTTTTCAGTGCAAGCTCTTCTCAGACAATGACCAAACAATGTTCGTTTGTATGGGTGGGTGTGATACACATTAGTCATTTTCAGTCATTTTTTT
>JAGDQP010033994.1:3965-20368 GCA_022664845.1 Lepisma saccharinum | reverse complement strand
TTAACGTAAAGAAAAGTACTAAAACGAAAACTTGATACAAATAAACGTGCTTAAAGTATTTACTAAAAATGAAAGTTTGATACTATTGAAGGTAGTTAAAAGTATTTACTAAAATAAAAAATGAAAACTTGATACTAATGAATGTAGTACAAAGTATTTAGGAAAAAATGCAATGTTGTTAGTAATGAACATAAAATGAAAACGCATGTGCAAGGTTATGCAAAGTACTTGCTACTAATGATCGTAAGAGTGAACACATTTTAAAATATGTGCAAGTTACAAAGTCATATTGTAATTGTACGTTAAAATATGTATTAAATGACATATAACTGAAAACATGTTTATGTTTCTTATCGTTACAGATTGAAACCAATTCTTTAGAAGGTGATTGTCTGTCTGTGGATCTAAAAGTTAAAAAGCAGGGTAAGTGAACATTACATTATATTTTTAAAAAGTTAAACAGTACGTTACAAGTTTAGTTTGTAACAACGTTGCGTAAATAAAAAATATATAAAAACGTTACGTTTATTACAAAAGTTCAAGTTTGGTTTGTAACAACGTTTGTAACATTTACCTTGGAAATTGTGCAAACAAACAAACTATTTCACGTTGGTTCCATAGAAATGAAAATATTTTGAAATAACTTAGAAAAGAAAACATTAAGTGCGAAATGCAAACTCAGTAAAACACTTACATATGTATTCATTTGTTCAAAGACGTATATAACAGTTAAAGTATTTGCGTTCCGAAACTTTGTATTTATGTGTGCACATAGCGTTTGTATTTAGTTGAGGTTAGATCATTGCTATGAACACACGTATTGACATATTGTCTCCTCGTTTATTGCAGAAACATGAATTCCATCGACACCATTTTACTTGCTTTTGGAAGGACGTATTGACAATGGCGACCGCATGGTTTTGGCCTGGCTAGGGCTAGGTGATTCCGGCCGACATTTGATGTTGTAAGTAGGGATTTTATTTCTAATTTGATTTATACTTACTGGGACAGAATTATTGATTGTATAAGAGTGTGCCAGTCCGTGGGGTATTTGTTAGCACTGTTTGAAAGCGACTATGCAGGGTTTAAAGGAATCACGGAAACGATGCATATTCGCTTTTACGAATTAGCAAATCACTGCAAAATTGATGTTGAACGGCATGATGATGCTACACTGGTAAAATTGCTTGGGTGGGAGGAGGCAAGTGCATTTATCCCAGCCTTAGGCATAGCGTAAATGATGGGGGAGAGGTCCCCGAACAAAAATACCAACGTACTTTTAAAAAAAATAAAATATATCGAACTGTTAGGATCCAAACTTATCTGTATTTGGGACTGTGATTAGGACGCCGAAATAAAGGCGGATAAGACCATCCAGCATTTTATTTGAACAAAATGTGCCACCCTGGATGAAGGCCTTAATCCTAAGGATGCGTTTAAAGGCGGCAGAAAGGAAAGTTTTCGTCCGTTATATAAATGCAGTGAAAATGAAAAGAATCATATGTGGGCGTTACGTTAATCTGTCCCCGGGTAATGGCGCGCTGCCGACGGAGTATAAACAAAATTTTCCTAAACAGGAAAACGTCAAGGGTCTTATTGAGTGTACAATACTAATCCAACTAATTTGAAACTGCTAATCATTCAATTCACTTGCAAATCCAAACTTATGTTTGGATTATGTCGTATGTATATGGTAGAAAATATTAACCCGGATTGTTAACAACGGCAATTTATGGGAACGATCTGCTCGCCTGAAATACACAAAGCGCTAAAGCATGGATATAACATCGAAAAAATCCATGAAATTTGGGAATTTGAAATGGAAAAATCCTGTTTGAAAAGAACGTTGGCAGCTTCCTCACAATGAAGCAAGAAACTAGTGGATTTCCCCCAGAGTGTAAAACGAACCAACCCCAAGAACAATACACCCAGGAATACCAACAGCACGAAAATATCCGTATGGACTATAATAATGTATCTTGGAATTCGGGACTTCTGTACATATCGAAATTATTTTTAAATTCACTATATGAAAAATGGGGTCAACGTATCGATTTGCCACTGTCCAGGGTTGTTTCGGAGAGTGAGACGTTTCTCAAACTCCTGCTGTCCCCTCAAAATGAGGTATCTACCGTTCTTCCCGTGCGAGATAAAAGCCTCATTGTTACATATAAAGACAAAGAGAATGTTAATAAGCCGCTTCCATTTTCGAATGTTTGCCTGGCCGCCTTTATATCATCATGGGCACTGTTAAAATTATATAAACTAAAGGAAACCGTAGACCATGATCGACTTCAGTATGTAGATACGGATTTCATTATGTTTATTCAAAACAAGTATGACAAACCATTGCTTGATACTTTCAGGTATCAGCGAACTTACAAATGAGATACCTCTGGGATGGGAGATTATATTATTCATTGGCCTCGGACCTAACAACTATGCGTACCACATACGAGAAATTAGTACTGGTAAAGTCAAGGATGTACTGAAGATTAGGGGAATTACTCTAAATTATAGAACCAAAGATCAAATTAGGCTAGACCTTTGCTACGACTTAGTTACCGAAAAGACGCAATGGAAAGTTATATTTTTCCCAACAAACGATGCAAGCCGGGGTATGTCATTGTGTCAAGACCCGAGACAAAGACTCACCAGGTGACCAAAAGCAAACGACGACGCATTAATGAAGACGTAACTATAACTGCCTATAAGACATTACCCTATGGGTACAGACAAAACTAAAGGACAGACCTGTGTAAAGATATATAATTGAGACTTGTAGGGAGTTTTTTCCGTGCTCATGATGGTATAAAAAGGAAATACTCGATTGCCATCAGTCATTTCAAATCAGGATGTTGCCGTTTATATATCCTTGCACCATCATGATTGCCGGCCCCTCAAGGGCCGGAAAGAGTTATTTTCTTAATAAACTCTTGCAGTATAAAGATGAATGTTTAGTATTAAATTGAACGAGATCGTTTCGTTCTACGGCGCGGCAGTACCAAACCTTAGTGTTGCACACATGAAATTCCATCACGGCATTCTTGATATGGAAATGTTTTAAATTTAACGGAATTCATTAATTATATACTTGATGATTTAATGAGTGAAACTAATGATAACATTGCTGACCTATTTCCGAAGTACGCTCATCATAACAGCTTAACTGTGATATTTATTGTGCAAAATCTATTTAATAAAGGTGAACATGCACATGATATTTCCTTAAATTCACATAATTTCGTCGTTTTTAAAAATCCAAGAGATAAACTTCAAATTGAATATCTTCCAAGACAAATAATGCCACGACATAGTAAGGGTATGGTAGGCGTATTTGAACAAGCTACAGCCAAACCACATAGTTTCTTATTATTTGATTTAACACAACAGATTCTAGACGCTTTACGACTACGTACCAATATTTTTCCTGATGTAACTATGCATGTATACGCACATGTAAAAGCCATGCAGACAAACATTACGCTCAGCAGACGTGAAGACATCGAGCTTGAAACATTACCAAACTGAGCTCCGTTCCATTTGCATTTATAAGGGTAAAAAACGTAAACTACTTATTCAAAAACCATCTGGTGGAGTTATTCGTTCCATAGCACAAATAGCTAAAAACACAATAAACGGCAACACCCTCAGAATCCCAGGCAGAAAGAAAGATTACGTCTACATAAGAAGACGTTGGGTGCATTGTGTCTTGGACGATCCAGTATAAAACGTATACGACGATTATTATTGCAAAAGGGTGGTGCTTTCTACCATTACTGTTAATACCCATATTAAGTGCTGTTGCGTGAAGTCTCTTGAATCGATAACATGGATAATTCACAATTCGAAAAGATTATTTTGGTACCGTAACATGCATCGGCGCAATTGGCCTCATCCGTAAAATCCAATGAATCACACCAAGCACGATTAGAGCTTCAAATGGAAAATGTATTAACACGTAAGGATCTTTCATCACAGGCCCAATGGAAATAGTACCAACAGGCATTGCATAGGTACTTGGCTCATATCTCTCCAACAAATCAACCCATTGCACTACCACTGGTGGAATCGGACTCAGCAACCAAAAGTACGACTACTACAAATCCATTATTTCAATTGATTCTTGATTCGGTCCCGAAAACGTTAAGTTGAAAAACAGGAGTCTTATTAAATCTACTGCATGCATCGTATCAGTTGGGATCCAGCCGGTGTAGTAAGCATTGATAACACCCTCGTTCCAGGATCCAATATTATTGATTATGTTAATGACGTGGTAAGACGCCGAACACCACGCAATCCAATCGGGATTCTGGCATTTAAACAATTACTTCAACAAATTTATATTCTAAAAAAACTCATTAATTTTCAATTTGATGCTGGTGCACAACAAGTAACTGATGCTGGTAACCGAAAAAGCAAAGGAACCTCGTTCGAGGGTAAAGAAACGTATAAGCAAAACCTTAATAAATCTTAAATTTTTTAAGTTGTGAATATGTTACTATTTAAATTGTATTATACGTATACGGAACCAGTATCTCTAAGTAGTATTGCTAAACTCAAACAAAAAACACGTACACCCAAACGAACGATTAAAAACTGTTTAGCTTCAAAGGATGCATATACATTTCATGCCCCTGCCCGTAATAAGTTTCCGCGCAAACAATATTATGTAAGTGGTCCGTATGAATTATTTCAAATGGATTTTGCGGATATGCAAAATGTGGCAAAATATAATGATGGGTACAGATACATTTTATGTCTAATCGATGTGTTTTCTCGCTATGCAACTTGTTTTCCTGTCAGAAAGAAAACGGGACCCATTATGGCTGAAGCCAGTACACAAATTTTTAAGTCATTGGAATTGCCACTAACACACTGCCAAACGGATTTATTGACGGAATTTTATAATCAATACGTGAAACGCGTATTTGAAAAGTATGATGTCAATCATTATAGTGTACATTCCGAAATGAAGGATGCACTTGTTGAATGATATATCCGTAAATTAAAAGAAAAAATATACAAGTACTTTACGGCTTAAAATACGTACCGGTACATTGACATATTGTCCCATCTCGTATATACTTATAATCACACAACACATTACAAATCAAAATGACACCTGTTGATGTAAATGATAAAAACGTAAATCATGTATGGCAAACATTATACGGAAACCAATCCAAAACCAAACCAAAAGTAAGTTGCAGTAGGGTGATTATGTTCGTGTAAGCAAATATAAACATAAATATGAAAATGGGTACTTACCAAAATGGTCGCGTGAAAGTTTTATCGTTGACTGTTGTGTAAAAAGCACAACCGTCACCTATAAACTCAAAGACTGGAATGGTGTTCCTATCAAGGGAAGCTTTTACTGTCATGAATTGCAACGTGTTAATGTCGGGGCAAAGAAAACATACCTTATTGAAACATTTCTTAAGCGTAAACAAATACTGGTCTATGCTACATGGTTAGGCTATCCCCAAGTATGAATAGCTGGGTACGTCGACAAACCGTCCAGTCTCCATCATCACGTCACCAAAACATGTAGATGAATTTTATGTGACCGCCCAATGCAAGTGCACATGTATTTCCCGATAATACAACTGCCTCGTATACGACCAAACTTGTACCACCAGATTGGGTGGTAGGTTTAACATTGGTAACCTTTCCTTGGAGTTTTTATAATTTGCCACAGGAACACGAAATTATCATTCAAACGAATGGCAAAAAAACGCAATATAATATTAAATTCCCACCGGAGTACTATGATTCCGTATAAAACTTCGAACAAAGTATTCCAGACATGCTTAAAGCACAACATGAAGCACAAGCTTTAAAGGAAGCTGAGGAAAAGGCCGATGGAAAAGAACAATTCCGACTTTTTCTTGCAGAGTTACTTGAAGTAACTGAATAAAATAAACAATTAGAAGCTGAACTTGCTGACGAAGATGATGCAACAGCCATCGATGATCCACGTATGTTGCATTACGATAGTGAACGTGATCACCTATTTATTAAACATCGACGTCAATACATGATTGGAATGACGAATGGGTTACAAATCCTACTTGGGTTTAGCAAACTATCCAAACGTAGAAAATCATAACATTCACTATTTTCCACACAGTCGTCAACGACGACCCATGATCGTCAACATTCCTGCACCCTTTCCATGTAATTTGGATTATAATATCCCTTCGGAAATTAATGTTTGTCTTGATGTAGTCAAGACTCAACCAAATATTGTTAAGTAACTTCGTAAAATTAGTGTGCACGACTACCAGTATGGAAAAATGCAATCGTATGTGTTTGATCGTCCTCATTATATGAAAGTGGTAAAGCTATATTTCGATACATTACATGCAGTTAAAAGACGAGCGCGGTCGAAAATTGCCATTTTAATTTGGAACGTGAAGCATTACACTACACTTTAAACGGAAAGCATGATTTCAGAAAGTAATGATGATAGTTTTTACATTACGCTAAGTTCAAATGCCAGTACACATACGTATACAAATAATAGAACTATACATTTTCGTAATGTCCTAAATCATCGCATTCATTTAAACGATGCATCGTGGATGATGCGATTTAGTGAAATTCATATTCCGCTCACATGTCAAAATGTTCTTGATGGGGAAAATATATTTTGGTTTGATTTAGTTGATGGAACAAAAGTTAAACATCGTATTACATCTGTATATTATGCAACCATCCAGCAATTATTAGATGAATTAAATAGAATTACTCCGGCAAGATAATTTACGTATTAAAATACGGAACATGTCAAAACCACGGCTATTATCGAAGCCATACGTCTATCAATTCTCTTCGCATTGCAATTAGGATTCGAACGCAACATTAACATTTTAAAAATCGATACTGTACAAAAAAGCCTTACCTAAGTACCGGGTACCCACAACAAATGTTTGTGTATACGGATCTCGTACAACCTCAATATGTAGGTGATACAAAAGCGCCATTACTTCGAATTGTGGCCATGAGTGATATAAATCAAGGTAAAGTACAAACCATTACATTCCAAAACGTTCATTACTTTCCACTAGCCAAATTAAATTTTGATACAATTAAAATCCTACTAAAGGACCATGCTGGACGTAATTTGCCATTTGCATCCGGGACATTGACAGTGACACTTCACTTTACACGTCTCCCACAATGACAGTAGTACATCGTGGACGCGGAATCCCATATTTCGCAGGACCCATCTAGCAGCGTGGACATGGAATTGGAAGTTTATTCCGTGGACTGTTTCGAAATGCAATGCCATTCATTAAACAAGGTACGAAAGCCGTTGGACGACAAGCTCTACAGGCAGGAATCCAAGTTGCTGCGAATATATTGGAAAATCGACTTGTAAAAGAATCCGTAAAGACACGTGTACGGGAAGCAGTATCGGCTTTAAAAACCAAACTAAATCAATTGCTTGCCGGTAGTTGTAGACGACGGGCAGGAAAACAAAGAGCTCCTGGACGTGTGGGACCACCTGTTAAGCGCCGTAAACGTTCAAGAACTAGACCAAA
The DNA here is from genome assembly GCA_022664845.1 of Lepisma saccharinum. Taxonomy (NCBI): domain Eukaryota; kingdom Metazoa; phylum Arthropoda; class Insecta; order Zygentoma; family Lepismatidae; genus Lepisma; species Lepisma saccharinum. The sequence goes on along the minus strand of JAGDQP010033994.1, from coordinate 12,818 downwards.
ATATATTTTTAGTTAACAACCATGTCGTTCCTTACCCCCGGTAGTAAAGAGTGCAGCACCAATGAATTGGATTTGGTATCTGTCCCCTTGACACAAACTGCCATTGAATCTTCACGCATGGTCGAATATCAACCTATTTCTACTCACTTCCGAAGTAGCCATTGAATTCGTTATTCCTGGAGATTGTTCCGAATATATACATCCCGCTTTTCTGTACCTCTATGTAAAATGTAAAGTTACGCAAGGTGATGGTTCCAATTTACACGTAGCAGCAGCGGAACCTCCTCCTGTTGCGGCCGATGTTGTTGGACCCGTAAATAATTTTCTCCATTCCATGTTTGGACAAGTTGATGTTTATTTCAATGATAAAGTTATTTCTTCATCTAATGGTACGTATCCCTATCGCTCCAATTTTAAATCAGGTTTTAATTATTCCGAGGATGATACCAATATGCATTTAAAAGCGGCGTTGTGGTATAAGGATACGTAAGGACAATTTGATAGCACGGCACATTAGGTAATGCAAATGTTTGATTTCGAAAACGTAGTGCAATGGTTGCTGGTAGTGCCTCTATTGAAATGAAGTGCCTGTTCACGGATATTGCAACAATTGATCGTATTCTTCCCAATAAAGTTAATGTCCGAGTCAAGTAGAGTCGTAGTAAAGATGCAGTCTGTCTTATGGCTGCAAAAGATTCTAATTATACGATTCACTTGTATGATCGTCGTTTAGAAATCTCTGCTGATGTTGCACTTCAGCTAAATCTCTTTATGCTTCAAGATACTGCCAAATTTCCAATGACGCGTGTAGAAACACGTGTACATACGATACCTGAAAATGTCTCTACGTTCAATCTGGATAGTTTCTCCTTAGGTAAAGTACCTAAAAGTCTTGTTATCGTGTTTCTTTCAAATACTGCATTCAATGGTCGGTACGATCTTAATCCCTTCCATTTCCAATACTTTAATCCTAACATGCTGCAAGTCCAGGTTGGATCTAAATTTCATCCTCCCAGTCCCCTTACACCCAATTTTGCTAATAACTTATATATTCAAAGTTATTATTCTTTGTTTTCTGGTACTGGTATATTTCATCAAAATGCCGGTCACACCATTACACCTGAGGATTATCCAAATGGCTATACGCTATATGTATTTATTTTATCACCTACCAATACATTGGACGATTCTACGTGGGATGTCGTCAAGGATTCGCCTGTCAATATTGAAAAAGGGTTCAGTGAGCGTCTTCCACAATCCATGACTTGCGTGGTCTATGCACAATTTGATTCCATATCCAGATCGACAAAGACCGTAATATCTATACTAACAATAGTATATAAATAATTGTACCATATTTACATTAAATTTAAATGGTTAGTTGGCACTCTGTCTCAGTAAGCGTATAAAAGATAGGGGTAAGTTCCTGTTTACATCATTAAAACGACTGCTGCATGAGGGCGATCATCCACTTTTCGGCGTTTGAGCAAACTTGTGACGATGAGTCTATTGTCAATTAATTTCTCCATTGTGAATCCCAATGTCAATACAGTTCAAAGCTGGATGTTCAAGGCACCTTCTGATATTTCCCAATTACCATTAACACTCCAGTTTGATAACGAATATCTCGCTATGCACATTTTTGGAGTCGACTGGTCCGATGGTGATGTGGCATAAAAGGATCTTCAAGCCATACTCATCAACTATACAAAGCATATTCCTGTACTCTACACCCATGGACACCAGCGACAGCAATTCCTGCAACGTATGCTGGCACGAAGTGTTATGAATCTCGAAGATTTACATTGTCGAAAATCATCCAAATTACTGTTTGCTGAAAGTCATTGTGCACATCGACATCATCAGTTTCATACATTTCGGTGTGCATTATATGAAGCATTGTGTTACAGCAAGTACTTAACATACCATGATTTATCACAATACGTAACCCCTGAACTTAAAACTGTATATAACCCCACACGCATTACCCCAAGTCCCAGTGTACTTCATGAAGATGAAGAAGAAGAGTGTCATTCCGTGTGACTATGTGAACTGATCAAATATTAACGACAGTGTTACATGACTGTTTCAGTGCGAGCATATTAACTGGGATCTACCCTTGAATCACCTACCTGAAATAGTGAAAGCACCAGCCGCTGTAATTGTTAATTTGAGTCCGTCGTATGAGCAAGGCACACACTCGACCTGTATTGCCATTAATAAAAATAAATGTGCCTTCTATTTTGATAGTATTGCACAAAAGCCGCCAAAACCCATTCTACACTTTCTTCGCCTAAATTCCCGTATAGATCATGTAAATAATGTCCAATATCAAGCTGATGATTCCGTTTTGTGTGGCTTATTCTGTCTAGTGTATATTTATTATAAAGTACGTAATATTAATATTTTAAAAGCATTTTCAAGAACCAAATTATAACGGAATGATCAACCTGTACTGAATCATGTCAGAAAGATCCTGAAAAGAAAACATTGTAAATAATGTTTTTATACTATGCAACCTTTTGTAGTAGAGTAGTTTTTTCTGCAATAATAACCTTTTACCTCCTTTTAGTTTGAGTTTCATTTCATGAAATAAAAAAACACTCTATGCAGTATAAATTTATTTTCCAATCGTGTGACAATTTCATTGTGGATATACCATCCACCACTTTTAATGTTTGTAATTTGATCCAACATTGTAACTGTATGCTATTACGCAAGGCACATGCATACTCTTGCACTGGTAGATGATAAGTACACTTTGCTATATCTACTTTGAAATCAAGTGTGCGTAAGGCAGGACATACTTGATCTTCAACATTCACAAGATTCGTCAGTTGAAAGACTTTACGCAACAACACCATCTTTTCTTGACCTTAACAATATAAAATGGCTCCCATTTCATATAGTTGCGATACGATATGGCGGATATGGCATACTGTATATCCATTCGACTTATTCCAATCTAAGCCATGCAAATTATAAGTTAACCAATCGACTTGTCGCTGATAACCAGTTGGTAAATCAGAACGTTCACAAGGTAATTTCATAAGACAATGACACAATAACGTGGCATCACATACAACTAGACAAAATTCTCTACTAAGGTATTCTCTATCGGAAATTTTGAAACCTTGCACATCAATAATGCACTGCCTGGCACATAATAATCGTGAAGCACTAGGGTTCTCTTGTTCCAAAATTAAAGGTATCAATGAAGCACTTTGGGTCTTTTATAAAATGACGACAAACGTTAAACAAAATGGTTTTTGAAATATGAGGATGACCCTGGTCTACGAAACGTTCATAATAGTCTTGGAAAAGTTCTGGATCGTTCATCTGACTTTCCAAATGATATGCAATCACAGTACCCGTATTCCAAACGTACATGCAATTATGTACTTTACCCAAATTACACTCTGAACATAGGATTGTCTTATAAATAAGTAGTTACTGTTTTCAATATGCACTTGTTCACAACATAATCACCGTCACAACTCGTACACTGAGCCATGATCACTACACAGGTCCACTACATATACAGTCCCACTATATATGATGTTTTCGTCCACTACACAGTTCACAAACACTGCCTCTTACTGCGGCCGGTGGACTGCACGATCTTTGTCCGCAAGCATATCCTGTACCTTCCACAATTCCACTTTCATCAGACGTTGAATTCCCCAATCCATCTTCTCTTTCAGTTGAGATGCTTATCCAAATAATCTTAAACAGGGTTTTAATAGTCTTGGGAACACGTAACGTGTGCCGAGTTCGAGTCTCAAACTCGGGATAGACCACCTCTGGAAACACGTCGGGTAACATATACCCAGTTAAAAGACCGTGACATTCGTGCTCCTGCCGATGAGGGCTGTTCCTCCAACATCCTAAACAAAGTAGGCTTTCTGAGGGTTTCCAAGCGTCAATGGCGGACCAAATCCATACCGCGTCCACCCAGCGCGGTGTGCACTTACACAACGGTGCGACTGGAGGTTGTTTTTCTGTAATGCGTACAACATTATTTGATGCTTCCATGGTTCGTCAGTAACTATGTCTCGTAATGTCAAATCTCCTCCTTGTAAGGTAACAAGCACTAAGCATCTCCGTCAATACCTTGCCACCGACGTAGTGCGCGTCTGCTCAACTCTGGGTGGGGTAGTCCATGTTTGGTTTGTTTGCGTGTAGTTACTTCATTAGTATGCGTCCGATGTCATCTACGTTATTAGTTTCGCCACAGGGGGTTGGTTATCTCTGTGTAGACTGTATCTCATTAGAAGAAGAAGAAGAAGAAGAAGAAATAGTTTAAACTACTACAATCTGCAACTAACCCAGCCTCATGTTGTGTAGGACAATGAAAATGGTAGCAATGCACAAGAGGAAACTGAGTTTCACATCAAACCTTGTTATCAAGTAAGAGGCCTTTCTGAAAAGAACATTACGAAAAGAGAGACTAGAAAAGAGGCCACATTTGTCAACAAAACAAAACAAAAAAAAAGGTTCAGACAAAGTTCACGCATATGGACAATTGCGAAATAGAGGAGTGTGACTTTCTCAGATCAAAATAAATTTACTGTGTTTGGTAATGGTGGTGGTTTGAAAAACTGTAGATAGACTTACGGGAGGAGTTTATTCCAGAAGATTACATTTTGGGGAGGGGGTCTCGCGTGGGGTGTCACGAAAATTATAAATGGCACGTGACTCCAATGTACTAAAATATGAAACAACAATAACGTTACTTAGCAATATGTCGTATTTCTTAGTTAACCTCAAAATAACGTGAACAATATTTATAGAATTTGCTATTATGTACGTATTCAGTACATGTATAAGTAATACAAGTGTTGAGACTCTATTCGTTGCTCTGGCTTCTCTAAACTGGCTGCTGATTCCTTCTGGATCATGTCCAATGTCTCAGCCTGTGATTGTTCTATACGCCACTCTAGCTTCTCCACGCTAGCAGCCTGTGATTGTTCCATACGTCCCTCTAGCTTCTCCATACTTGCACCTTGTGATTGCTCCATACGCTATCTAATTTCTCCAGAGTTACCTGTGACTTGTCGAATTGAGTACTCAATAAGGGATATAGCTTAAGAAAGTGTCGAAGAAAGAGCTTCAAGGGACTTTCCAACCTCTGTCTTTATTCAATAGATTTTGAATAATCTCTCACTTCCACTAAGAGATGGTATATCTCTCGCACTGTCAATGGAATATAGTAATCATCAACCAATTGACCAACAACTTATTGGCTGGTGAGCACTTTACTTGAGCTTTAAATGTTCGTTCTACAGTGCATAACCTGCACCGACATGTTTGCTGCTTAATTATTTGTAAACAATAAATATTAATTAATTTTCTTAAGTCGACAATTAGTTAACCATTTGAATACATTATTTTAAGATAAAATATTATTAACATTAATTAAAATAAAGCAAACCACTATTTACTCAAACTGACAGTGTCATGCGATATCTCTTAAACTAACTAACTAGCTAACTTTATTACTAACATCTACTTCTCGAAGATCCCTTCTAATATTGTCCTTCCAACAACGTCTCGGTGTTCCCAATGGTCTCCTTCCATCCTCCTTTCCAACCAGGATAGAATATAATTTTCGTTTTTTCCCCATCCGAGCTACATGGCATGCTCACCTTAGTCGTCCCGATTTCATTACTTTTAAAACATCTGGTGAATCGTACAGTCCGTGGAGTTCTTCATTATACAATCTCATTCATTCTCCAGTCATCTCGTCCCATTTTGGTCCGTATATCTTTTTTAAAACCTTATTTTCAAACCCACGTCATTTATGTTCATCTACTACGGTCGTACTCCAACTTTCGCAACCGTAAAGTATTACCGGCAGAATAACCGTTCTGTATATTTTCAAATTCAATTTCCTTGATATTAATCGCGATGTTAGAAGTTTCTAGACTGAATAGAAACATGCGTTTCAAGATATTAGGCGACTTTTTATTTCTTCCGTGACCTAATTTTTGTTTGTTACGTATGCTCCCAAGAATTTAAATTTGTTTACTTTCTCTATGACCTCATCCCTATTTCTTATGTTTTATTTCCTTCATTCTCCGTGTTTCGGCTTGTTATCATGTATTTTGTTTTATCTATGTTTACCAGTAGGTCTATCCCATCGTACGTTTCCACTAAGATATCAGTGTTGCTTTGTAGTGCATCTATATCGCCCCCTATTAAATTTAGACCACCCGCTTATACGAACAGTGCATTCAAACCATTCAATGATAGTCCCTCTTTGTCCCCCTTCAATTTAAAAAATCGCACATTCAAACGTAAAGTTAAACAGTAGTCGTAATAACGCATCGCCTTGTTTCAATCCGTTGCGGATCTTGAAATTATGTTACATATTATTACCTATCCGTACTCTGCTTATGGGGTCTCTGCAGCACATCTTCACTCGTTGGACCAGTTTTTTCGAAGTTCCAAATCGTATCAGGATACTGTATATCTTTTCCCTTTTGATAGAACTATAAGCTTTCTTAAAATCAATGAATAGCTATTGAACAGGCCCATTGAATTTCCATTTCTTCTCCAATATTTGTCTAAAGTCGAAAATCTGGTCCAACGTGGATCTATTTCTTCCAAATCCATATTGGTGATCTCCAATTATTTCATCTATGTATATACTTAGGCAGAGGCGGCATTAGGTGAGCGCGGGGCCTAGGGCAATAATGACCCCGCGGGGCCAAAGTACAAGTAAAATTCGCTGAGCGCCGAAATGTTACATCTAAAGCCGATAAGGCAGTAAACAACTTCCCCCTAAATGCTTCCTCTCACTTCTTCCTTTCATTCCTAACCCTAATTTTATTACTAAATATTATCGTTTTTAATGAACAACGGTTTCTTATGAAGAAAAAAAAATCCGACATAATTTATTTAAAGAAAGTACAATATATTTTAAAAACTGCATTGCTAATTACAAGTGCTTCTTTATTCATTTCCATTTCACATTACATTTCGCATGGAAACTTTACAAACTAGTTTATTTGTAAACTTTTTTTTTACAAATCAACTTTTATATCATTGAGTAAGAAAATATCAACTCGGAACGCGGGCCATCCCTAAGCGCGGGGCCTGGGGCGGTTGCCCCAGTTGCCACCCCAAACGCCGCCTCTGCACTTAGCCGCGTAATACTTTGTAACACGTTGGAAGCAACGAGATTCAGCGGTAATTCTCTTAGACACTAGTGGTAATACGCTAAATTTTAGTCTCAAATACACTGCATTAGTGGCTGCCACATTCCATGTTTACGAGTTGATTAAATTAGAAGGTCACGGTCATGGCCGTGCTACACAATGAATTATCTATGTTGTATGATGAAAACCTAGAGAGAATTTGTAGCCATGCTGGATGGGCGGCCTCAGGTTTCGCACTCGGAATCAACTCAAACAATGTACTACTATGTCCTATCCCTTCACTCTGTACTTCTTTGGACGTAACGTATTACTAGTAACTATTCACAAATGATCGATTGCTATAATAGTACGTACACTAAATGCAGGCATTTTATATTTTGTGTTCTCACGGGGAAAATAAAAGATATTGCGAGAGATGCCGAAGGACTACAGAATTATGCTGAACAGCTCATAATTGTAATCTTAATTTATTTTCTTTCCCATGGACTGGATAGCCATCTGTGGGCAAAGCTCATGGGCGAACAGTTCCAATGACAAGGGTAGAGATTTTATGGAAACGGAGCATATGTTTTAAGGAACATCCTTATGCTTATGCTTATTCAAAATCCAGCGGAACATGCTTATCCAAAATCAGTGATTGTAACAAGAATACTAGGGAGGTTGAGTAGACGCATTTTTATTTAACAAACACGTAAACAAACGCACGTTTGGTTATATGTTTCATCTAGGGCCTCTTTTATTCACACTTTTCCCGATTTCTGAATAGCTCCGCATTTCGCATTACGTTGTTTGTTCGTCTCTGACTTTGTAAACCTGTCATTTATGGTAAGCTTACTTTCGAAAAACTGTATTTTTGAACATCCTCTATATCAGTATATTTGCGTATACAGTTATATAGATAGGTTTAGAACTATAGAGACAAACAATGGAGAGTAAAGCATGGGAATGTTATGGAGTAGAAACGGAAGCTGCTCTCAAGTCTCATCAAGTACACAGAACTAAAACAGAGATACTACCAGCACTAAGAATATCATAAAGATTCTTAGTAATGAGCAATTCCACGAATATGTCATACCCGATTCAAAAAACCGAAACATACTGTGGATTTATTACACGCTTTATATTAACTTGCTCTGTAACCATCTCTGGTTCGAATCTTGTAATTGATTTTTAGCTCACTTCCCATCATTTGATTTCTTTGAAATTTTGTAAACTTGCTTGCTTCCGATGACAATACAATGTTCAATCATTAGATATGCGATAGAATAATCCAGTTAACTGTAATTAATTAGTTAATTAATTGGAAAATATCCTTAAATGCACGCAACGCCGAATCTATTGTGTGAAGTTTAGATTGCCTATATCGCAGGATGTTTAAATTCATCTATTATACATAAAAGTAATTTAAAAAAGGATTTCTGAAAACGCGTTTTTTTTAAAATGGACTAAAAAATAAAAAAAAAATAATCTTATGAATTGGAAAATAAAAGCGTGGGTGCTCTTGCTTCCCTAATCTAAGAGCACCCACGCTTATATTTTCCGATTCGTAATATTAATCCAATTTATTATTTCGTACCCTTTAGTTCATCATAAAAAAGCATGTGTTTTTTAAAATCTCTTTTTAATAATTTGTTTTATCAGCTTACTCTATAATCATGTTTCATCTCTAGCACACATCTTGTATTTGATT